>RXON01000276.1:0-102500 GCA_009667805.1 Leptobrachium leishanense
CTTCTCTCCCTGTTCCGATCTCTCTCTTTTCCGAACCAGATAATATATTAAGGTATAACCTTAGATGATCGGAAGATGTGGACTACTTTCACACAAAAATTAGCATACTTATTGTATTTTACATATTTGTATAAATAACTGGCATATTATGAATACTGCTCTCTTCGTACTTTTCACAACAAATTCTGTCACAGATTTATGTTTACCTGTTATCCAAACTGAAGCTTTTCACAATAAACCTTTTGAAACAAAAAAAAAAAAGAAACAGGAGGGGGGACTGCAGTGATGAGCTAATGCAGAGGACTGTTTTTGGGTCGGTCGGATGTCTTGTTACGGAGTCAGGTGGTAGGCTTCCCTAAATAAAAGGGTCTTTAGGGAGCGTTTAAATGAAGCCAGATTTGGGGACAGATATTGCGAGGAAGCGCATTCCATAGAGTTGGCGCTGCACGAGAAAAGTCCTGCAATCTGGCATGTAAAGAGGTAATGATGGAGGATGCCAGGCATAGGTCATTGTTGGATCATAGGGGACGGGCTGGGGTGTATTTGGTGATTAGTGAGGCCAGGTAGTGAGGGGCGGTGTTAGTGAGGATTTTGTAGGTCAAGGTGAGTAGTTTGAATTTGATTCTGCTGTGGATGGGGAGCCAGTGCAGGGATTCACAGAGTGGAGCAGCAGAGCCAGAGTGACGGGTGAGATGGATAAGCCGGGCTGATGAGTTTAGGATGGGCTGCAGGGGGGAGAGGCGGGAGATAGGAAGGCTAGTCAGGAGGTTGTTGCAGTAGTCCAGGCGGGAGATAACAAGCGAGTGGATAAATTGTTTGGTGGTGTTAGCAGTCAGAAATGGACGAATTTTGGCAATGTTACAGAGGTGATTGCGGCAAGATGATGAGAGTGATTGGATGTAGGGGCTGAAGGAAAGACTGGAGTCAAGTGTCACTCCGAGGCAACGGACTTGTGCAGAAGGAAGGATAGTGATACCGTCAACAATTATGGAGAAGTCAGAAATTGGAGTAGAGTTAGAGGGGGAATAAGAAGGAGCTCGGTCTTGGGCATGTTGATCTTCAGGTAGTGAGCGGCCATCCAGGCAGAGATACCAGACAGACAATCACTGAACTGAGAGAGAATGGAGGGGGAGAGATCGGGAGTGGAGAGGTAGATCTGAGTGTCACCGGCGTATAGGTGATACTTTAAAGCCATAGCTGGTGATGAGTTTACCCAGTGAGGAGGTATAGATGGAGAAGCGCAGAAGACCTAGAACTGAGCCTTGAGGTACACCGACTGACCGAGGCATTGAAGAGGAGGAATTGCCAGCAAGGATACTGAGAAGGATCTGTGGGAGAGGAATGATTTTAGCCAGGAGAGGGTGGTATCACAGAGACCAAGAGAGAAAAGGGTCTCTATGAGGAGGGGATGGTCGACTGTATTGAAGGCAGCTGAGAGGTCAAGTAGGATCAGTATGCATTTAGCAGAGAGGAGGTCATTAGTAATCTTTGTATCACATAGCCTTTGCGCGCCTAGTTTTAGCAACTCCTAAAAGCTGGTGTTAATGGCAAATCTGAACAACCTGGCCGAACCCAAATACACCAGCCCATAAAAAAAAATGCAGCAAAGTATAGTTACACATTCTACTCATACCAAACCAATAAATCCATTCTTTCATTTTATAATGGCAGGCTTGGTCAAGTGTAAGAGCTGTCATGCATTTGTTTTTAGATCCAATTTTTGGAGGTTTGGAGTGTGCCTGATATGTAGGCAGTTGTCTTTATTGCAGCAGGAAAGTGCCTGTTTGAAAACTGAGATTTGTAAATTATCTGTTAGACAAACTCAGGCTATAACTGTTACAAAGCCACTGCCACAGAGGCCTCCTAGGAGCGGCAGATGGACTACTGTAGGATCTGGTAGACTTAGACTTGTGGATAGAAGGCATGTCCCACAGTCTGTGGCTCTTCTTAATTCTTTTGAGGCACTTTCAGAGTGTAGTAGTAAGACGGAAGTAGGCTCAAACACCAAAGTTGAGGAACCACCATCCCCTATGCCTAAGGTATGCAAGACTGCAACCAAGGACAAAAAGGAAAAGGTGGGACTTGATAGAAGGCAATTGTTGCTGGGTGATTCTATCATAAGAGGTGTTGAGCTGGAGAGTAGTGGTTTGGTGAGATGTCTACCTGGGGCTACTGCTCGTAGAGACAGGAGACGTATTCTCAATATTGTCAAACAAGCAAAGCAGGAAGGGGAAGTGGACGTTCTAGTCCATCTAGGGACAAACGACTTGGCTAGCAATGAGGTTACTGAGATTAAGGAAGATTTTTGTGTTCTTGGAGGTGAAATACAGCAGATTGCGTCCACGGTGTCATTCTCTGAAGTTCTGCCTGTGCATAACACTCAAGATAGGCAGATGCGCACTAGGGAATTTAATTTGTGGCTTCGGGAATGGTGTCAGGAGCAAGGACTTGGCTTTGTGTCCCATGATAGCTCTAATTGGAGCAGAAAGGAACTGTATAAAAAAGATGGTTTGCATCTTACTCATAGGGGAACATATGTTCTCAGTGAAAAGTTCAAAGGTTTCACAAAGGAATATTTAAACTAGGAGGGGGGGACAAAAGGGTAAAAAAACAATCTGCCCGATTGTCCCCGAAAACTAAATCTGAGGGTGCAAGCAACATGCGGGGTAAGAAATGACAAGCTCAGATTCGTGTCTATAAATGCTCGCAGTTTAGTCAATAAAATCAATGAACTGGAGGCAATGATGGCAGCTGAAAAAGTAGATTTAGTGGCGGTTACTGAGACATGGTTCAGTGAGAAAAATAATTGGGACATAACAATACTGGGGTACTCTTTATATAGAAAAGACAGAGAAGGTAGGAAAGCAGGAGGAGTGGCCCTGTATGTAAAAAACAACATAAAAACGAACCAAATAAAAGTGAGCGAGGTGAACATAGAGTCAGTTTGGGTTACGCTAACATTTGGTAATCATACAGTAGCTCGTGTAGGTGTGATCTATAGACCCCCTGGACAAGTAGAAGAGCTAGATAATCTGCTAGTGGAGGAAATAGCCAAAATGACAATGAAGGGGGAAGTTATTATCATGGGGGACTTTAATCTTCCTGATGTGAACTGGAAAACCAAAATAGCTGGGTGCACCAGGAGTACAAATATTCTAAACTCCCTACTGGGATTATCTCTAACACAAGTAGTTGAGGAGCCGACCCGTAAAGAGGCCATATTGGATTTAATACTCACAAATGGAGGTTTGGTATCAGACGTTGTTGTAGGTGAAAATTTGGGATCTAGTGATCACCAGTCAGTGTGGTTTAACATAAGAACAGGGATGGAGCCGAACCACACAAAAACAAAAGTTTTAGACTTTACAAAAACAGATTTTTCTAAAAGGATATTTTGCGTGAATGAGTCATTATCAGACTGGAGGAGTTTAAAGGGAGACCAGGAGAAATGGGATTATTTAAAGGAGGCATTATTGAAGGCCACAGGCAATTGCATTCGGCTTGTTAGCAAAAACAAAAAAGGGAAGAAACCACTGTGGTACTCTACAGAAGTGGCCAAAATAGTGAAGAACAAAAAGATAGCATTCAATAATTATAAAAAAACTCTGACAAACCTATAAGATTAGGCAGAAAGAGGCAAAGCAATTTATAAGAGCTTCCAAAGCACACGCAGAAGAGAAAATTGCTCCGTCAGTAAAAAGGGGGACAAAACATTTTTTAGATACATAAACGAGAAAAGAAAAGTAAAACAAGGATTAGTTAGATTAAAAACAAAGAAAGGAAGGTATGTAGAAGAGGATAAAAGTCTCGCTGACTGCCTCAATGAATATTTTTGTTCAGTCTTTGCAGAAGAAAAGGAAGAAAAGGAACCTCAGTTAGGGGGAAACACTAAAGAGACATTTACATCTGAGTTTACAGAGGAGGAGGTTCTACAGCAGCTGTCTAAAGTAAAGACAAAGAAGTCAATGGGGCCTGATGGGATCCACCCTAAGTTATTAAAAGAGCTCAGTGGTGTATTAGCAAAACCGTTAACAAGGATTGGCTAAATAAATCTGTTAACGGGAGTCGTCCCAGAAGACTGGAAATTAGCAAATGTTGTGCCCATTTACAAGAAGGGTAGTAGGGAGGAATCAGGGAACTATAGGCCAGTTAGTCTTACGTCAGTAGGGGAAATTAATGGAAACCATGTTAAAGGAAAGGATTGTTGAACATCTAAAAACACATTTATTGATTACAGGATCAGAAACAACATGGGTTTACCTCAGGGAGATCATGCCAAACTAATCTTACTGATTTTTTTGATTGGGTAACAAAAATAATAGACAAAGGTGGTGCAGTAGCATTGCTTATTTAGATTTCAGTAAGGCTTTTGATACTGTTCCGCATAGAAGGCTTATCAATAAATTGCAATCTTTGAGCTTGGTTCCAATATTGTTGAATGGATTAGGCAGTGGCTGATTGACAGGCAACAGATGGTTGTGGTAATTGGAGTTTATTTCGCGCAAGGTCTTGTTACCAGTGGGGTACCTCAGGGGTCAGTACTTGGACCCATTCTCTTTAATATTTTTATTAGTGATATTGCAGAAGGTATTAATGGAAAAGTATGTCTTTTTGCTGATGACACAAAGATTTGCAACAGGGTTGACGTTCCTGGAGGGATCAGCCAAATGACAAATGATTTAGGTAAACTAAAAAAATGGTCGGAGCTGTGGCAATTGAGTTTTAAAGTGGATAAGTGCAAGATAATGCACCTGGCGTAAAAACCCAAGGGCTGAATATTGAATATTTGATACAGTCCTAACCTCAACATCTGAGGAAAGGGATTTAGGGGTTATTATTGCAGAAGATCTAAGGGTAAGTAGTCAATGTAATAGAGCAGCAGGAAATGCTAGCAGAATGCTTGGTTGTGTAGGGAGAGGTATTAGCAGTAGGAAAAGGAAGTGCTCATGCCACTGTACAGAGCACTGGTGAGACCTCACTTGGAGTACTGTGTGCAGTACTGGAGACCGTATCTCCAGAAGGATATAGACATCTTAGAGAGAGTTCAGAGAAGGGCTACTAAAATGGTGTACGGCTTGAAGGAGAAAAGTTACCAGGAAAGGCTTAATGATCTTAACATGTATAGCTTGGAAAAAAGACAAGACAGAGGAGATACGATAGAAACATTTAAATACGTAAAGGGAATCCTCAAGGTAGAGAAAGGGAGTATATTTAAAAGGAAACAAAGTAGCAAAACAAAGGACATAGTCTTAGATTAGAGGGGCAAAGGTTTAAAGTAACATCAGGAAGCATTATTTTACTGAGAATGTGGTTGATACATGGAACAGCCTTCCAGTAGAAGTGGTAGAGGCCAAAACAGTGATTGAATTTAAGCAGGCATGGATAGGCATAAGACTATCCTAAATAAAAGATGAATCCAGGTAAAGTATCCATGTAATTGGGCAGACTAGATGGGCCGAAAGGTTCTTATCTGCCGACATTTTCT
Organism: Leptobrachium leishanense; assembly: GCA_009667805.1. Taxonomy (NCBI): domain Eukaryota; kingdom Metazoa; phylum Chordata; class Amphibia; order Anura; family Megophryidae; genus Leptobrachium; species Leptobrachium leishanense. The sequence goes on from RXON01000276.1 coordinate 5,486, forward strand.
ATGTTTCTATGTTTCCATTATTGCTGCAGCATATATGCTCAGATTGACTTTGGCAGGCGCAAAAACTTAACGTGAGATAATTGTGGTCCTTAACCCTTTCGCTGCTGAGGCTTTTCACACCTCTGTGCTGAGGTCATTTTTACCGCTTTCGCTCATCATGTTTAACCGCGTTTTGAAGCCATATTTTGATATATGACCCAGACATATTATGTATCGTTCTTTCCGGCAGACTTGACAGATTCATAATATGTCATTATTATATGTATACGTCATGTCCTGTCTGTATATTATAACAAAAAATGCAATAAAATTTGAATTTTCAATAATTTATTGTGTGTAAAGTGGTTTTTATTTCACATTTTAACATGCGATCATTTGCGGTTATATTTTCTATGGGGTGCGCTTGTTAAAAATATTAGAAATGGGGACTCGTTACTTTTTTTTTGCCCATCTGTTTTACATGCGCAATTTTTCGACGGATGAAAAAATGCGCGCGGATTGTAATACCAGCGTTAATTTACACGCGTTAACGTTTAACGCTTCGCGTACAAATTAACGCGCTGCGCGTGCTTTTTTGCACAAAGATTTTAATAGAGCCCACAGTGTGTGTGTGTGTGTATATATATATATATATATACATACATACATATACACACCTCGACCCCGCACTCCCTGTATGTAGATTACTGGCTCCGGTGCTGGAAATTGACACAAACACATACAGATGATTCGATATTCCGCCACTCGGAGACTTGAATAGGTTTAAAATCATAATTTTAAACCTATTTCAAGTCTCCGAGTGGCGAATCATCTGTATGTATAATATATTATAATGTAATATAATAATTCTGATTTATTGCAGGGAGTTTTTGTCTTTGTATTTTTACCCATGTTTTTTTTTAATTTCCCTTTTTTTCTGTCATGGTTAACCTCCCTGGCGGTATTCCCGAGTGTGACTCGGGGTTAAATTTCACTACCGCGAACGGTAACCGAGCCACACTCGGGCTGGATGTTTACTCACTTCCTCCTGGCTCCCTCGCTGTCCCAGCAGTGTGATCGTGGCGAGCTGCTACCTGGAAGGCTCCTTGCGAGTCACATGATGCAGGGGGCGGGACCAGCATAAAATAAATCTTTTTACAGTTTACACTTTGGATTATACAGTGTAATGTTTATTAGTACAGGATAAGAAATAGACCATACATCGTCTCACCCTTGTTTGCAGACAGATTTCAGTGTTTTTTGTTGTATTTTATTGAATATCATTTTTTGCATTATTTTGGATAATTATTTTTGGGATAATAAAGTTTGAAACACGACATAATAATTTATCGGACTCAGTGTATTTACAATTTATTTTTTATTTATTTATTTATAAAGGATTTTACCAGTAAGGACTCTTGATTGCATGGATTTCAGTGCGTGATTCCTAATTATTACAGGCTAACTATGTACAAAAACACGTTTCCTTTAAAAAAAATTGAGATGCTTTTAGACACGAAATTTTGAAGAAATTAGACCGCCAGGGAGGTTAATGTATATGAAATATCACAAAGGGTTAAATGATGTTTTATGAATGTACCTAATATTATTTGTCTATTATGATCAATTTATCATCCTATTTAAATGGCTTTTTTACATATGTATTACCAGACATGATAAAGACCTCAATTAGAATAACTGTGTTCCCGCATTCCTTCCTTGAGGGCAGCTGTTCACTATCCTAAACAGCCTACTTGGTACTTGTGCAAATGCCCCGATACCTCCCCCCGATGCAATGGCCGACTTTACCGGTATTCGCGGGGATGGGAAGCTGGCGGCGTGCATTAAAAACATTTGGCCAGCGTTCCCCTCCAGTGGCCACGTTAGCGAGTGGCCGCCGGGCTGTGGAGGCTCTGATGCTGTCTCCAGCCGATATCTCGCAGTAGCCGCGAGATCTCGCGGTAGCGTGTCACTGCCCTGCGACTGCTTGGTATCGTGGTCAGCAGGTGGCGGGGAGGACTGGCAAAATTCTTTTCACTGCATATGGCCAGCTTCCCCAGCGTCTGGTCTGAGGTCTGTATATAAGGCCCGTGTCAGACGAACGCAGTGATCACGTACGTGTTGCCGCACATTTTAACGTCCGTCGTAGCATAAAATTATGATCAATAAAGACCCACACACGAAGTACGTCCGCACCGAAGTACAGACGCATAACGCACATGGCACCGGACGCAATTTAGGCAAGAACGTCAAACTGCCACGTCCGTGTAGCTTTGTGTGTGAGTGATGGGACGTAGCCAGACGAACTGCATTTTTGACGTCCAGCATTTTTGACAGACAAAATGTTTTTTCATATCATGTATCACTTTTTTTAATTTTACATATTAATTTTATTTCCCATCTACCTCAGTCAAAAAAAACGTCAGTCAAAAAAAACGAACCGTGTGGTGTCTACAGTCTATCAGTCAGAAAGTACATCAGTTTTGCACGGACGCACAGTGTGCTCAGAATGCGTTCGTCTGACATTAGTCTAAATGAGTGTTTTTGTCTGATCTGAAAAATGAAAATAAGGTAGATATATAGATATATATATATACAGTATTTATGTCTGGTCTGAGGTCTGTATATTAACATGACTGGGTATGTCTGGTCTGAGGTCTGATATAGGTAATATACACTATATTGCCAAAAGTATTCGCTCACCTGCCTTGACTCGCATATGAACTTAAGTGACATCCCATTCCTAATCCATAGGGTTCAATATGACGTTGGTCCACCCTTTGCAGCTATAACAGCTTCAACTCTTCTGTGAAGGCTGTCCACAAGGTTTAGGAGTGTGTTTATGGGAATTTTTGACCATTCTTCCAGAAGCTTATTTGTGAGGTCACACACTGATGTTGGACGAGAAGGCCTGGCTCTCAGTCTCCACTCTAATTCATCCCAAAGGTGTTCTATTGGGTTGAGGTCAGGACTCTGTGCAGGCCAGTCAAGTTCATCCACACCACACTCTCTCATCCATGTCTTTATGGACCTTGCTTTGTGCACTGGTGCACAGTCATGTTGGAAGAGGAAGGGGCCAGCTCCAAACTGTTCCCACAAAGTTGGGAGCATGGAACTGTCCAAAATGTCTTGGTATGCTGAAGCTTTCACTGGAACTAAGGGGCAAAGCCCAGCTCCTGAAAAACAACCCCACACCATAATCTCCCTCCACCAAACTTTACACTTGGCACAATGCAGTCAGACAAGTACCGTTCTCCTGGCAACCGCCAAACCCAGACTCGTTCATCGGATTGCCAGATGGAGAAGTGCGATTGGTCACTCCAGAGAACGTGTCTCCACTGCTCTAGAGTCCAGTGGTGCCGTGCTTTACACCACTGCATCCGATGCTTTGCATTGCACTTGGTGATGTATGGCTTGGATGCAGCTGCTCGGCCATGGAAACCCATTCCTTGAAGCTCTCTGCGCACTGTTCTTGAGCTAATCTGAAGGCCACATGAAGTTTGGAGGTCTGTAGCGATTGACTCTGCAGAAAGTTGGCGACCATTTCGCACTATGCGCCTCAGCATCCACTGACCCCACTCCATCAGTTTACGTGGCCTACCACTTTGTGGCGGAGTTGCTGTCGTTCCCAACCACTTCCACCTTATAATACAGCTGACAGTTGACTGTGGAATATTTAGGAGCGAGGAAATTTCACGACTGGATTTGTTGCACGGGTGGCATCCTATCACAGTACCATGCTGGAATTCACTGAGCTCCTGAGCCCTTCACAAATATTTGTAAAAACAGTCTGCATGCCTAGGTGCTTGATTTTATATACCTGTGGCCATGGAAGTGATAGGAAAACCTGATTCTGATTATTTGGATGGGTGAGCGAATACTTTTGGCAATATAGTGTGTATATATACAGTATATATCTGGTCTGATAGATAGCTATCTATCAGACCTCAGACCAGACATACCTATATATGTGTATGTATGTCTGGTCTGAGGTCTGATATGTATGTCTGGCCTGATATAGTATGTATGTCTGGCCTGATATATGGGTATATTAGTGTGTGTGTGTGTGTGTATGTTATGTCTGGTCTGAGGACTGTGTACATGTATCTGAGATGAGGTGTGTGTGCAGGGGGTAAATGGGGTGTCTGGCCATGCATTTCAATATAAACATAAACAGGACAGGCTTTCAGCAAAATATTTTAATTATTTATTGGAAAGCGGTCAAATGACTTTAAATAAAAGTATCGGTACTCAGTATCGGTGAGTACCTGAAAAAATTATCAGTACTTGTACTCGGTCCAAAAAATGTGGTATCGGTGTATCCCTAAAGGAATTGCTGCTCGTTATTAGACTCTAGTGTTCATGCATTTAAAAAGCCGTCCTCACGCATTTCTGTTAGCTTGCCTGTTCTTTATGTTTTTTGGTGCAGTATATGTGAGTGGACCTTCCTCCTCCTTTTTTTCCTTTTATTTACTTTTTTATGGTTATGTACTGTACTTTGATTTGTGATACAAACATGATTCTGTTACCTTTTCGACTACAAACGGGCACTGTCTAATTATATGGATTACTATCACCTGCAACTGTTTGAAAGTTTTTATAATTTTTCCATCTTATATGCAATTTGCATGGATTGTTAATTGGGCTTGAAAAAGGCTTATGCTTCAGCCAAAATGTTCTTGTAACGATATCCAATAAACTGCCACTGCATTTTCTGAATGCCTGGTCTTCCTTCTTCTGCATTTTCTCTATGTATGACTGTGCATCTATCCGCCTCTGTGCATTGCTGTGTGTCTGTCAGTGTCTTTGTCAATGTCTGCCATTATTTGTGTCTCTGACAGTATTTTTGCTTCTTTTAGAGTCATATTCATTGTCTTTGTGCTTTTCAGGGTCTGCCATGCTCTCTATGTGTCTGTCATTGTTGTTGCCTATGCTGTGTAAGTCTCTGTGTCTTTGCCAGTGTCTTTCCCAGTGTCTCTGTATGTCTGCCAGTGTCTATTGTATCAATATATTATATTGATAATAGATTTTCCTATTGTAGATGGTTTAGTGCAGTTAAGTATAAAATATAAGCATAATTATTTATCAACCCCAGTGATGTTAGAAAGCTTAATAATTAATAAAAATAGGAAGTTTTATACAGGGAAATATTGGGTGAGAGGTGTGATTAAGAAGGGAGTGTGGCCCCACTGGGAACATTTTTCCAGATAGTACCTAAAGATCTAACATCGCCCATTTATATCTATATGTCTACATCTGTGAGGTTTCTACACATTATAATAATTAATATAATGAGCCTTGTGCATCGAGGGTGTGTGTGTGTTTGGTTTCTGTCAATATTGTCTACTTTGTCATGCAGATGTCACGGTGGCAGTACCACCAGGCACGCACCACCCTATACTTGCCCTCCGATCCTTGGAAGTGGTCGGTCTGTAAATATATAACCCTATGAATATAACTCGCAGGAAGGTGAGGTCAAGGTTCCTGAGAGAAGCCCCTATATGCAGAGATGCACTGTAAACTGCAAGGGCAGGTGAAAGCAACACAGGGTTAACTAAAGACCTCTGTACGGCAATACCAAAGATTACCCTGCACTGAAAGGCCGGTCTTTAGGATAGTCGGATCTAATCTAAAGGAAAGTATTACCTTGAAGCCGTACAGAGTCTTTTGTTGTATGCAGATGACAGGGTTTCTTGGAAACGGTACTGACAAGGAATATAATATAGAGGAGTCACATAGAGGAAAGCCAAAGGTCATAACCAGAGAAAGTACGTCATATAGGATACAGGAATCAGAACCAGAAGGGAAGTCAGCCAAGCCAAAATCAGTAACCGGGGAATCTGAATGGAACATAAACAGCAAAACAAAATACAGCAATAGACAGAACTAAATACACAGAAGGAACTGACATAAACTGGAACAGAAATATTAGAGGCAAAAACTGAACAAGGATGAACAAACGGAGAATATCAGGAACACAGCAAGGAGCTCTCAGGACGCAAGGAGACCAGGCAAAGGAAAAATTACCCAGCAATGTCCTATAGGTACATTGCTCTAATATAGTCAGGGGAATCAAGGCAAGGGTGAACAGGTGAGCAGCACACAGAACACCAATTAACCCCTGGGAGGCCACCCAGGAATTGGCAGCAACAGAAACACAAGGGAAAAAACACAATATACAAATACAGAGTGCAGGAAGACAGGTATGCCAGCATGGAACGTGACATTATCCCCTCCTCCACGGGTGACCCCAGGGCACCCAAAACAAACATGACAGACAGAATTAGGAAACCAGATCACGAACACCAGTCACCAAAGTCCTTTGAGGTCCCACTCAGAGTCGTCATCCTCATCCACAAGACGCCCCCGTCTATGAGGGTTCCTTTGAATGGCAACCCAGTGGTCCTTCCTGAACACCGGTCCAAAGGGCGACTGCACATAGCCCTCAGGGACATGACGGGGTAGGGTGATCTTGGCATCAGTTAGAATCAGTGGGACTAGGGTTAGACACCTTTTCACGTCTTCTTGAACGAGATCTAGAACTGGTGACCACCCCACATGACACGGCAACAGTGGGAGTAGGCTCGCCTACCTGTGCCTTACCATGAGGTTTGGAAACCTCGGACTCTCTGTGGGGCATGGGTACAGTGGTGTTGCAATGTAGCTCTGGCACTGCTGACACACAGCTTGCCATGGATCTGACTGGCAGCTTACCAGAATCAGACATCACTACTGTTACCGCTGGCATCGTGCCAGGATCAGGCAACATTGGTAGCACATTGCCAGGCTGGACTGGCTGTGCATTGCCAGACGGAGACAGGACTGGCTGCGCATTGCCAGACGGAGACAGGACTGGCTGCGCATTGCCAGACGGAGACAGGACTGGCTGCGCATTGCCAGACGGAGACAGGACTGGCTGCGCATTGCCAGACGGAGACAGGACTGGCTGCGCATTACCAGACGGAGACAGGACTGGCTGCGCATTACCAGACGGAGACAGGACTGGCTGCGCATTACCAGACGGAGACAGGACTGGCTGCGCATTACCAGACGGAGACAGGACTGGCTGCGCATTACCAGACGGAGACAGGACTGGCTGCGCATTACTAGACGGAGACAGGACTGGCTGCGCATTGCCAGACGGAGACAGGACTGGCTGCGCATTGCCAGACGGAGACAGGACTGGCTGCGCATTGCCAGACGGAGACAGGACTGGCTTACCACCAATGGGCACTGGGGTTGTGGCTCTACATGTAATACACCCAGTAACAATACATAGGGACTGTCTTTTGGCTGCCAGTCGCTGCTCAGAACCAGCCAGTTGTGTCTTTAAACCCCTACAGCCATCAGAGGTATTCACATAAGTCTGAGGTTTATTATCGGATGCCCAGAGCGACATAACCTCCATGGGTACTTCATCCTCTGGCCTTGTGGCCAAAAAGGATTCATCCTTCATAGACTCAAGTGCCTCTTTCTCAGACCTGGATTTCTCAGGAGGTCTGAACTCAAAGTGGGGTCTGGTGCCATCTGACTCCCCGCAGGGTCTGGCACCATCAGATCCCCTACGTGGTCTGGCACTATCCGACTCCCAGCTAGGTCTGGCACCGTCAGACCCCCTACGTGGTCTGGCACCCTCTGATTCCCAGCTGTAACTGGTGCCAGTGGATCTCATGCGTGTTCTAGCTTTAGCGGCCTTACTGTGGGACATGGGCACAGTTGGCACTCGGCCAGTATCAGGGCGCACAGACTCACCACAAGTCTTGAGATGCACCGGCACTCCAGCACCAGGACACCCCGGCACTCCAGCCCCAGGATGCACCCGCTTGAGGGGACAGCCAGACAAAAAGTGCAACAAACTGGCACAATAGAAACAGAGATTGTACTCACGTCTTCTGTTCTTTTCATCAGGAGAAAGCGGACCACGAACCCTGCTCTCAAATGAGACCTGATTGCCAGAGTCTAGACACAGGCTCAGTAACCCTTTGAGGTGAACCACAAATTCCTCAAACATGTGCAATAAGGTTTCCAACACGGTACACATCTCTGCGGGCTTATGTAAAGGCTGGGTCATTATGTCACGGTGGCAGTACCACCAGGCACGCACCACCCTATACTTGCCCTCCGATCCTTGGAAGTGGTCGGTCTGTAAATATGTAACCCTATGAATATAACTCGCAGGAAGGTGAGGTCAAGGTTCCTGAGAGAAGCCCCTATATGCAGAGATGCACTGTAAACTGCAAGGGCAGGTGAAAGCAACACAGGGTTAACTAAAGACCTCTGTACGGCAATACCAAAGATTACCCTGCACTGAAAGGCCGGTCTTTAGGATAGCCGGATCTAATCTAAAGGAAAGTATTACCTTGAAGCCGTACAGAGTCTTTTGTTGTATGCAGATGACAGGGTTTCTTGGAAACGGTACTGATAAGGAATATAATATAGAGGAGTCACATAGAGGAAAGCCAAAGGTCATAACCAGAGAAAGTACGTCATATAGGATACAGGAATCAGAACCAGAAGGGAAGTCAGCCAAGCCAAAATCAGTAACCGGGGAATCTGAATGGAACATAAACAGCAAAACAAAATACAGCAATAGACAGAACTAAATACACAGAAGGAACTGACATAAACTGGAACAGAAATATTAGAGGCAAAAACTGAACAAGGATGAACAAACTGAGACTATCAGGAACACAGCAAGGAGCTCTCAGGACACAAGGAGACCAGGCAAAGGAAAAATGACCCAGCAATGTCCTATAGGTACATTGCTCTAATATAGTCAGGGGAATCAAGGCAAGGGTAAACAGGTGAGCAGCACACAGAACACCAATTAACCCCTGGGAGGCCACCCAGGAATTGGCAGCAACAGAAACACAAGGGAAAAAACACAATATACAAATACAGAGGGCAGGAAGACAGGTATGCCAGCATGGAACGTGACATCAGACAGCAACAGTGTAAATAATTTTTTTGCTTCTTGTGAGAATCTTAATTCCTAGAATGTAGACCATCACCCGGAGAGGAAATGAATGAATTAAACTATTAAAAATCCCTAGAAAATAACCATCAACACATATAGTAAGAAGATAAGGCTCATTACTGCATTATTATGCCCCGTAGTTTACTTGTGAATTTCAATTTACCAGCAAATCATTATCAGCTTTTCTAGTAATTTATTAGTTAATAGTTGAATTGATGTCACTTTGCACTACTTTTTAAACAACTTGCATTTCAAATACATTTTTTGATATTCTGTCAGAAAACCACTAGCTTTTAAATCGTAGATTTCGATTTACAAGATTGCCTAGTTCTATTTTTATAAAACGTTGAATTAGCAATTTGTAAAAAAAATGTAAGCCAGCATTAAAGAAGATCTGTTTGAAAAGGTCAAGTGGCTGGTGTTTAGATCTAATTGTTATTCAGAAACACGTTTAGCTAACTGATGTGACAGCCAGGTGTTATTCTAATGTAGTATAGTGTTTCAAATCATATTAATTTGTTTCAATTGTAATATTTCCAAAAATGTACCCTCATAAATTCAAAAGGAATTATTGGTCCAGGCAAAAGAGTACAACTATGTCCTAGTAGAGAAATAATGTTTAGTGTATTATGTATGTATTATCTTGCAAATTATGGTAAAATTGCATAATCACTTTTCCCTGTGTGATATGAAATGTTTTTGACATATTATTATTGTTTACTTGCTGGTCAAAGCTTTGACTATTAATCTATGGAAAATGAATGTTTTTAGAATAGGCATAAGAAATTCTATCCAAACTTTGATGTAGATTAAGGCTGGGGTCAGACCAGCGCACTTTTAACGTGCGTTCTGGCACACTTAATCACGGCCGCAGTAGCAGCAAATGACGGGCAATGATGGCCAATATACGAAGTACGGCCGCACGAAAGTCCGGCCGTGTAACGCAAGTGGAAAATTAACTAATTTTTTCGAGAACGCAGAACCGCTAGTACTGACGTACAGAGTGCGCTGCGGCGGCATAGCGGCGTGTGTGCGTGATTAGGAGATGTCAGACTCTGCTAATGTCCAGCCAACATAACGTCCAGACGCAGAAAAGTTTTTCTACTGACGATCCATAATAAATCACGCACGAAAATGCGCGTCGTCTGACCGTTTTTGCGCATTCCGTGAAAAAATACGTCAATGCATTCGGACGCACTTTTTGACGTTCGCGTGTAAAAATGCTTTCGTTTGACCCTAGCCTTAATGAAAAAGACCTGGCCATATGAATTGTTCTCACATTTGGAACAATCAATTTCTTTGATGTGAAGCATATTTGTGCAGTACTTTGCAAAAATATTCAGAAACCTTGAGCAATATTATCTTTTATTCTAAATTTCAAATTATACTTATTCAAATCTAGTCAAATATTTGTATTGCAAGCTCATCTGCTCAAAGAGTATATTTTGAAGTCAAAATTCGGGGTTGTTTTTGGGAGGATATTTTATTAAACAATATGCAGCTTGAATAAGTATTTAAACCTTTCATACCAATATTTTGTCACTCAACCTTTTGCAGCTTTAAGTAACTTGAGGTAAGCATCTACTAAACCTGTGCATTTGCTTAGCATTTTCATTGATTCATCCAAATAATGAAGCATCCAAACACAGCATAAATGGCATCAATTAAAAGCAGACTGCCACAGATGTTCATTATTAGTTGATTCATTCGTGCGGTGTTCAGTGTTTAGTGGCTGCTGGCCAGTGCTTTGCTTGCCACCTGTCACTGTAAAAATTTAAAAGTAAATAACAATAATAATAATAACAATAATTGTCCAAATTGGGCTTGATTAGCCATTTTCCCTCCCCGGTGTCATGTGACTCGTTATAGTTAAAAGGTCTCAGGTGTGACTGGGGAGCAGGTGTGTTAAATTTGGTGTTATTGCTCTCACTCTCTCATACTGGTCACTGGAAGCCCAACATGGTACCTCATGGCAAAGAACTCTCTGAGGATCTGAAAAAAAGAATTGTCGCTTTACATAAAGATGGCCGAGGCTATAGGAAGATTGCCAAGACCCTGAAACTGAGCTGCAGCACGGCGGCCAAGACCATACAGCGGTTTAACAGGACAGGTTCCACTCAGGACAGGCTTTGTCATTGTTGTCCCAGAAGGAAGCCTATTTTAAAGATGATGTACAAGAAAGCCCGCAAACAGTTTGCTGAAAACAGACTAAGAACATGGATTACTGGAACCATGTCCTGTGGTCTGATGAGACCAAGATAAACTTATTTGCTTCAGATGGTGTCAAGCATATGTTGCGGCAACCTACATGTTACGTCTTCGGCCCCCGCGGCGCTTCCTGGGGGTCAGGGCGCCCAGTGGCATTGCTGGCTGGCCGGTTGCCAGTAGTTAGAGCTGACAGATCGGCATCTGAGGGGGCGGGGCTTGGCATAATGATGAGGAGCCACCAGCCTTTAAGGCTAGGGTCAAACGAATGCATTAGTCGCAGCAACCGTCAAAAATGTGTCCGAACGCATTGACGTATTTTTTCACGGAATGCGTGAAAACGGTCAGACGACGCGCATTTTCGTGCGTGATTTTTTACGGATCGTCAATAAAACACTTTTTGCATCTGGACGTTATGTAGGCTGGACATTAGCAGCGTCTGACATCTCCTAATTACGCACACACGCCACTATGCCGTTGCAGCGCACTCTGTACGTCAGTACTAGCGGTTCTGCGTTCTCGAAAAAATGCGTTCATTTTCCACTTGCGTTGCGCGGCCGGACTTTCGTGCGGCCGTACTTCTTATATTGGCCATCATTGCCCGTCATTTGCTGCTACTGCGGCCGTAATTAAGTGCACCTAAACGCACGTTAAAAATGCGTTAGTCTGACCCCAGCCTAAAGCAGTGAGAGAGGATCTGCTTGTCGCCCTGACGTGGAGTATCTTCCCGCAGCGCTAGCTGACTCTTGAGTTTGTCTCTGAGTACGTTGATATGTTGAGTATGTTGAGTACTTGCTTGTACGAGGACCCTGTATGTGTTTTGGTCCGGCTTGGATACTGACGATTTTCCTGCTTATTCCTTTGTGTGTTGTTTTGTGCATTATTCAGGATTCTGGTTTATGTTCAAACTGTATGATTTATGTTTTGGGATCTGCCCACCGGGTTGTAAAACTCACCTACCGCTCTAAGGTCTCTGCTCACATCAATCTGGTTTGAGTCCTAATCGCACGGCATCCAGTTGCTTGTTGTATGTCCCTGCTGGTTGCAGCCTTAACCACAAGTCTTATGATTAGAGTCCTGCCCTGCAGGTTGCTGATTATATTACCCTTCAAGTATCTGTGTAAACCAAGTCGCTATACAGAATCACAATCTCTGATTGTAGGCCTGCACTGCAGGCTGCTGAACTCAGTGAGTTGCTACTCTGTATGCTTGAACAAATATAAGGGTGTTGCCTCGGTTATATGTGCTTCATGTACCAAGACCAGTGATATCTGTTTACAGAGAGTTAATTTCGCTCAGCGACCTCTTGGTCACGAAACCATTTGGTGCTCAGTGGTATTCAGGATTTTGTATTACCTCCCTGACTGGAGATACAAGATATTACAGTTCTCATTGCTTTTCGTATCAAAGAAATCTGTCCTTAAGGATCCAAACTACGCTGATCCGGGGTGAGTGCCATAGCACACATTACACTACAGTCAAGCATGGTGATGGGAGTGTCATGGACTGGGGCTGCTTGAGTGCTGCCAGCACTGGGGAGCTACAGCTCATTGAGGGCACCATGAATGCCAACATGTACTGTGACATACTGAAAAGCATGATCTCCTCCCTTTGGAGATAGGGCTGCGGGGCAGTATTCCAACATGATAACTACCCTGTAATGAAGTGGACCTTGTCACGTGAACACCACAGCAGGGTAAGTGTTTCTCAAGCAGTCTTTATTCCATACAGCATAGGTGGTTACAAGCACAGCTGCTTATTTCAAACAAATAAACAAAAGAAGAAAACCTTTCTCTGCTATCCAGCAGTCAACATAATAATAAAAAATGATTATATCCTCAATCACAGTCCTTTGGAGCTGTGTCTGTCTGAGAGGGATCTACCAAAATTAACCTCCTGTGCCTGTATAGGCGTGTCCCTTTTAAAGCCCCAGCAGCCACAACATCAAGCCCTCGTTTGAGTTGCTGGCCTGACCAACCCTGCCATGTTAACCCTTTCCTCAGGGAATTGTATATACACCCCATCACATACCTCCCCCCCTTAGAGTGGACCCCCAGGCACACTCTCCCACACCGAACAAACCCACATCCCTAGATAGGAAATCCACATCCAGGTGCTCCCTCCCAGGATGATGCCAGACACTGAAGGCGTAGGTTTGCAATTCCAAACACCACATAGTTAGCCGTGCATTCTTGGATTTCATTGTGTGAAGCCAACGTAGAGGAGACTGGTTGGTAACAAGAATAAAGTGCCTGCCGAACAGATAGTAGCGCAGAGAGTCAATAGCCCATTTCACTGCTATACATTCCTTCTCTATTATGGCAAGATTCCTCTTTCTGGGAACTAGTTTCCTGCTTAAATAGAGGATGGGGGTGTTCCTCTCCATCAAATTCTTGGGACAATACAGCACCTGAGGCATCCGTATGTAGTACAAACTCTTTATCAAAATCAGGACTGCGTAGCACTGGCTGATCACACAGCCTATGTTTTAATTCTGTGAATGCCTTAGCACAGTCGGGAGTCCATATCACTTTGTTTGGAGCAGAGTTTTTGGTCAAGTCCGTTAAAGGGGCTACCAGGATAGAAAAATGCAGCACAAATTTTCTATAGTACCCAGCCAAGCCAAGCAATGCCTTAACCTGTTTCTTATTGGTAGGAATAGGCGATTTAGCCAGTGCTGCAACCTTGTCTTGCAAAGGCTTAACAAGGCCATTGCTCAACACATAGCCCAAGTATATAGTTTCTTGTTTCCCTAGTGTACACTTCGCTGGATTTGCTGTGAGACCTGCTGACCTCAATGACCTCAAAACCACAGCCACTTTGTCGAGGTGGTCATTCCAGTCAGTGCTATAAACGACCACATCATCTAGATTTATTTATTTATTTAGAACGTATTTTACCAGGAAGGATACATTGAGATTTCTCTCGTTTTCAAGTACGTCCTGGGTTCAAGAACACTAAAATGTTACAGTGGTTACAGAAATACAAAGTAATACAACGCAAGATATTAAAAAAACACAATTATACAGATTAACAGAAAATAAATATGTAGGAAATAGTCAGTATGTTACTTGTTAAGGCTAAGGTCAGACGAAAGCAGTTCTAACGTGCGTTTAACCGCACTAAATCACGGCCGTGCTAGCAGCAAATGATGTCCAATGCGGGGCTGCATATGAAGAACGGCCGCACAAAAGTGCGGCCGCGCAACGCAAGTGGCAAACGAACGCATTTTTTCGAGAACGTCAAACCGCTAGTACTGACGTACAGAGTGCGCTGCGTCCGCTAGCGGCGTGTTTGCGTGATTGGGAGACATCAGACGCTGCTAGGGTACGGCTAACATAACGTCCAGACACAAAAAGTGTTTTATTGATGATCCGTACAAAATCACGGACGAAAATGTGCATCGTATGACCGCTATCGCGTATTCCGTGAAAAAATACGTCCATTCGTTCGAACGCACTTTTTCACGGACAATGCGAAAAATGCGTTAGTCTGACCCTAGCCTTAGAGGTGCATTCCATATTGAGGAATGTTAATAGTGAGCTTTTGAGTGACTTTAGACTGGGGGAAGATTTGATGGCGTCTGGGAGGTTATTCCATAATTGCGGTGCTCTGTAGGAAAATGAGGACCGAGCCACTGTCTTTTTGTATTGTGTATTGCAAGTAAGGTGCTGGTCCTGGATCAGAGGTTATAGGATGAGGCATACTGTTCATGAGGTGTAAGAATATGATCCATGAGCCTCTGGAGCGTCGCACGGGTCCCATGAAGCCCAAACGGCAGCACACGGAATTGGAACAGACCAATTGGTGTAGAAAAGGCTGTTTTCTCTTTTGATGTTTCTGTCAAAGGTATTTGCCAATAGCCTTTGGTTAAATCCAGTGTCGTAATATATTTGGCATTTTTTCCAAGCCGGTTTAACATTTCGTCAACTCGCGGCATAGGATAGGCGTCAAAATTGGATATTGCATTCACCTTCCTAAAATCAATGCAAAATCTGACCGAGCCATCGGGTTTCGGTACAAGAACTATTGGGCTGCACCACTCACTGTTTGGAGGTTATATTGCCCCCAGCTGCAGTATGCTCTCTATTTCTTCTTGTACTACCTTCCACAATTTCTCTGGTATCAAGTAAAGCCTCAATCTAACAATCTCATCACTTTTCATCTGTATGTGATGTGTATAGGTGTGTATTTCCTGGATGTGTAGAAAACACATCGGTAAAGGCCTCCAGTAGCCCTTTGCTGGGCTGGGCTTATTTGTTTTTCCAAAGTCACGCCCATTGGTTTCTCTTGCATCACACTGACATCTGGCCCCACGTCTAGCCTATCCGCTCTGGGAGCAATAAACAAGTGTTCATCAGCTCTCCAGAGTTTTAACAGGTTAATATGGTATATTTGTTTTTCCTTCTTATGTCCAGGGCGAGAGATTTCGTAGTCCACATCCTCCATTTTTCTTATTACCTCATAAGGTCCATGCCATTTTGCCAACAGCTTACTTTCTGAACTGGGTAGAAGCAATAACACTCTATCTCCAGGCTTAAACTCCAGAGCTTTTGCATTCCTGTTATAGCTGAATCCTTGCACCTGTTGGGCATTTTCTAAGTTACTAGCAGCAAACTGTCCGACTCTTTTAAGTCTCTCTCTCTCAACTGCATAGTGTACTGTAGGATATTCCGGTCTGAATTAGACTGCGCCTCCCACTCTTCCTTCACTATGTCAAGTGTGCCCCTAGGTCTCCTCCCATAAAGCAACTCAAAGGGAGAAAACCCAGTCGAAGCCTGTGGAACCTCCCGAAGAGCAAATAACAGGTACAGCAACAATCTAAAAAACAGAATTACAAAAATTGTAAAACAGGGAGCACACACAGACTGATAACCAAAGGCACACACACCAGGTGTCAAAGGTGGAGTGCAAAAGGTAAAGTACTCATCTTTAGTGTAAACATGGATCCATTGTCAAGTCTGAAGCCTGTAGGGCTCTCTATCTTCACTTGTAAGCCACTAAGGGGGGCTTCTCCCACCAAATCGATACATCCCTCATCCAAATGTGTAGAATGGATCAAATGGAAATAGACCTCAAAGGAGATACATATATAGTACAGTATTGTTTAGGGACCAGGGTGGAAAAAGAAATACATAGAACAACTCACGTGTCCCAGAGCCTCCTATGGTGGTGGCTCAGTACGTTCGCCTTAGGGCATATAAGGGAGGTCTCGCCCTTCTTGAATTGCAGGAACACAAAGGTGATAAAGTACTCCACAGGCAAAAACAATGGAATTCAATGGATGAAAGGTAAAAACATTTATTACAAATTAAAAGAGTATTAATAACATAAAAAAGGGGTATATACCGAAACGCGTTTCCTCTGCTTATCCTGCAGGCTTCCTCAGTCAGATAAAAAGGCAATAATTTGTCCCAGTCTCTGTTCTCCCCATCTACAAATTTCCGCAACTTGATTTGAGCGTGCCATTAAATCTCTTTAACAACCCATCAGTCTGAGGGTGATAGGCTGAGGTTTTAATGGATTGTATGTTTAAGAGAGCACAAACCTCCTTCAAAAGCTTTGATGTGAAGTTTGTACCCTGGTCTGTCAGTATCTCTGACCAACTCTAGAGAACAACCTTATCAATTCATTAGCTATTGTCGAGGCTGAAGTATTACGGAGAGGAATTGCCTCTGGGTACCTGGTTGCATAATCAACTATTACCAGGATATGGTGGTTACCTGCTGCAGTATTCTCTAGAGGACCAGCTAGATCAACCCCAATCCTTTCAAATGGCCGTTCCACTAATGCAGTGTTTCCCAAACCTATCCTCAGGACCCTCCGCCATGCCAGGATTGACAGATCTCTGAAGCACAGCACAGGTGATATGATTTGCTGCTCAGCGATTGAAGGATTCAGTCTGCTTTTCCCCAAGGTGATCTGCAAAATCTGGCCTGGCTGAGGCTCCCGAAGACAATTTTGGGAACCAGTTCCACATCATTGATATTGACCTGAACTTTGAGGACTCTGCCAAAGTGTTCCCAATCCTTTCCAACCACTACTGGATATGGTAACTTCTCAGCCACCCCTGCAACAATCCGAAGGTTGATTTTTCGCTGAGGAGTAGGGTTTTACATCGCCATGTATGCACTTTATAAACACAGGTTCTTGTGAGTCCAAGAAGCTGGAGTTAACAAGACCCTGTTGTACCAGAGTTCTCCTACAACCCGAATCAACAAGGGCCCTGACCTCTATGCCATTCATCCATGCTGGGACTACAAAAGATCCAGATCATATGCCTCAGAGTTAACTGCAGAACACTGACCAACATAGTCACACTCCATAGAGTTCACAGAGGAACAATATTTTGCAATACACCCACTTTCTCCACACTTAAAACATACCAGCTGCCTTTCATGTAACTGATCATTGCTTTAAGCCCTCATCTTATTGCGATAAGGCCTTTCTTTACTGGCCGTAGACCAGGGACCAGCTAGGGTTGGGTTCTCCTTAGGGACTTTCTCTCTCTCTGATAGAGGGGCATCCAAAAAGGAAGGTTGCTTCCCTAATATTTCCCACTTTTCTCTTTTACTTTGTTTTTGAGCAACCTGTTACCCAAGGGTCTCCTCTGCCTGCAGGAACTCTTCTGAAATTTGGACAGCATAATCTAAGGAACTGTGTTTGTGTCGTGAAACCCATTGGGACAGACCCTTTGGGAGCTGTTTGATGTATTGTTCCAGGATTAGCAGGTCCATAATTTCAGATACTGGGTGAGTAGCAGGCTTTAACCATTTATATGCCAAATCTTTGAGCTGGTGAGCAAAAGCCCTAGGGGAGTGCCCAAAACAAATGTTTTATTCCTGAATTTATTTCTATAACATTCATTAGAAAGACCAAGACAATTCAGGATAGCAGATTTCAGCATATCATAGTCCCCTGCTTCTGCTTCCCCCAAACTCTGATAAGCAGCTTGCGCTTCACCACTTAAAAAGGGAGCCAGTCTTATAACCCAGGTACCTTTCTTTCACTGAGCCAGGGTTGCAAGTCTCTCAAATGCAGTCAGGTAGGCTTCAGGATCATCTTCTGGTCCCATCTTAGTTAAGGCATGGGAGAAGGACTCCTTAGAAGAACCGTCTGTTGCAACTTGTTCCCTTGTATACTCCAGAAGCTGCTGTATAAGTGCAACTTGGAACTCTTGCTGTTGCTGCTGTGCCTCAGTATGTAGTTGTTGCTGCTGGGCATGTAGCTGTTTCTGAATGGATTGCATCTGTTGCAGCAGCTGAAGCTGGAACTCTTGTTATTGCCCCTGCTGTTGCTGTTCCATCATCCACTTTAACAGCTTTTCAGAATCCATTTTCTTTAGAAACAGAAACACAATCCCCAACCCACCCTCCCCATCAACCCGCCCACCCAGGGCCGGTCCCAAATTTCAGCTCTCCTTTCCAGCTGTCTTCACTTCTCTCGCTAATTACCCTTACTAAGCCCAAACGTCTGGTCCTTCCCATGCAATCCCCACGATATTCTTCTGCCCACCAGTTGCACCTTCCCTCTGCTCCCATCTGTTTCAGTTACCCCAGTATTTCCTCTTGTATCATGTAAGTCTGCTGTTTGTGCTTCCACATTGTAAAGCGCTACGGAATCTGTTGGTGCTGTATAAGTACTTGTAACTGTAACTTTGTATTTCTGTAACAAGCGTAACAATTCAATGTTTCTTGAACCCAGGACATACTTGAAAACAAGAGAAATCTCAATGTATCCTTCCTGGTAAAATTTCTTTATAAATAATGTCACACGGGGGCGGTATAGCGCGGTCCTCTAGGGTGAATTATGGTACACAAAGTCCTTTAAACGGTGAAATATTTTCCAGGCTTTTATTTCAGCATCAAATAAATCATAATATCCAAACCAACCTTTGGTTTCATATCCTGCATCCATGCAGACTCTCCAACCTCAGGAGTAGCAGAAACAGCAGCACCATGTGCTTATCAGTCTCTGAATTTCTCATCCGGTGCCCATTCTAATCTTTCCCCTGTGTGGGAATCCTTCTCATCTCCTGCACAGTCTCATCTACCCCTCCCTCAAACTGGAGCCATTTAAGCCCTTAATTGCAGGGACACCTGCAGCAACTCAAAACACATTCCCTCCTGGGGATAATTACCTAGACCTTAACACAAAAATACAGGGGAGTACACAGTGCAACCCATGCACTACATCACAATAAAATAAATCCTAGTGCAGGCTGCCTGTACTTTGCGCACACCCAGGTAATGTCACAATTGAGGTACTTTTACCAACTGCCAATGTGAAACAGGCACATCTCCACTCTGTCCTTCACAATCCAGGGTTTATAACATCCCACTTCTGACACCATATGTAACGGAATGGACCTTGTCACGTGAACACCACAGCAGGGTAAGTGTTTCTCAAGCAGTCTTTATTCCATACAGCATAGGTGGTTACAAGCACAGCTGCTTAGTTCAAACAAATAAACAAAAGAAGAAAACCTTTCTCTGCTATCCAGCAGTCAACGTAATAAGAACAAATGATTATATCCTCGCACACAGTCCTTTGGAATTGTGTCTGTCTGAGGGGGATCCACCAAAATGAACATCCTGTGCCTTTAAAGGCATGTCCATTTTAAAGCCCCAGCAACCACAACAACAAGCCCTCATTTGAGTTGTTGGGCTGACCAACCCTGCCAAGTTAACCGTTTCCTCAGGGAATCGTATATACACCCCATCACAGACCCCAAATACACCTCCAAGACGACCCTGCCTTGCTAAAGAAGCTGAGGGTAAAGGTGATAGACTGGCAAGCATGTCTCCATACCTTGAGCATCTGTGGGGCACCTCAAACGGAAGGTGGAGGAGTGCAAGGTCTCTAACATCCACCAGCTCTGTGATGTCATCATGGAGGAGTGGGAGAGGATTCCAGTGGCAAGCTGTGAAGCTTTGAACTCCATGCCCAAGGGGGTTAAGGCAGTGCTGGAAAATAATGGTAGCCACACAAAATATTGACACTTTGGGTGCAATTTGGACATTTTCACTTAGGGGCATACTCACTTTTGTTGCCAGAGGTTTAGACACCTTACCTACAAAACCCTCACTAACTCAGCTCCCCACTACCTGTCCTCACTAATCACCAAATACACCCCAGCCCGCTCCCTAAGGTCAAACAGTGACCTGCGCCTAGCTTCTCCCCGCATCACCTCTTCCCATGATAGACTGCAGGATTTCTCACGCGCAGCCCCCCACTCTCTGGAACGCTCTCCCTCGTACTGTCAGACTTTCCCCTAACTTCTCTTCCTTCAAACGCTCCCTTAAAACGTTCCTATTTAGGGAAGCTTACCACCCAACTCACTGACGCAACCATCAATCACTCTCACCTTACAGTCCTCTCCTCCTGTTTCCAACCCCAACCCTCCTAGATTGTGAGTTCCTACGGGAATAGGGCCCTCATCTCCTCCTGTACTGTTTGTCAAATGTTGTTCAATGTATTGTAACCCTGTCTATACTGTGCCTATTGTACAGCGCTGCGGAATATGCTGGCGCTTTATAAATAAAGAATAATTATAATAATGGCTGTGTGTTGAGTTATTTGAGGGGACAGCAAATTTACAAAGTTATACCTGCTGTACACTTGCTACTTTACATTGTAGCAAAGTGTCATTTCTTCAGTGTTGTCACATGAAAAGATATAATAAATAATTACAAAAATATGAGGGGAGTACTCACTTCTGTGAGATACTGTACATAGTGAGTGGGAGATATTAAAAAAAACAGGGAACATTGCATTCTCCTTCTCCACCCCCCATCAATTGACAATGGATGAGAGTAATAGACAACATGTGATGTACATGGCAGATTCCACCCATGGCCCACAGGTGAGTGATATTAATTAAAGTTGGTTGAAAACATTATATTATGTCCCCCAACCATTGGTTTCAGGTGCTGGGCTGTTTAAATCCTGGTTGGGAAACCTGCCAAACCTGCCTGACAAAACGCGTTAGTAATGTAAGGTTTACAAGTCCCATTGTGGTGTGCAATTTGCATTTTCTATGCTACACAAGTAGCGCAGGAAGCGCAAATTGCACAGAAAAGCCTCAGGGACTTCAGGGTTCAGGAGTCCATGAGCCGAAGAGGTTCAGCTGAGCATGGTGAGGGGCAAAAGATGAAAAAAATGGGGCATTGTAAAAAAAAAAAAAAGAATTGGGCATAGGCTGCTGAATTATAAGGACACAATAAGGGAAACTCTACTTTTCTACTTTTAGAGTGTTCTTTTAATTCAGTATATTCCAATTATTTCAGTTTTTTTATTCTTCTTTCTTTTCTTCCACCCATTTTCCAACACCTCTCACTGTTATTCTCAGGATCTTGGATTTTCTATCTGTCATGAAAATATAAACTTGTCAAGGCTATTTCATTTGTGAATTTCTGTATTGAATTATACTGGCTTTTCTTGAATGAGTAAAGATGTAAAAAGAAATTTAAAAATAAATGAAGACAACTCCTTGTTCATATATGTATTCATGTATTTTTTTAATGATTTGTTTTTGTATTTGTTAATCAGGTTATGTGACTGTTCAGTGCCATAACTTGTTGCTCAATGTTTTGTATTTAGCTAAATACCGGATGATAATTTTTAAAGGAATTTCCAATTTAAGCTATGGTATTTTATAATTCAAAATAGAATTATGCAACTTGAGTGCTCAAAATCTATAATTGTAATTATATTAACAATAATGTTCAGTACAGTTAAGTGAACAAACTTCATTGTTTTGGCACCTACAGAGTTTGTTCACTTTGCGGTACAGGAAGTACTTGCCTTAGTAATTAGCAATAATATACACATGTTGCATATAAACCTGCTCATCAATAGACAATGCAATCAATATTTGATATGTAGTAACAGAGTTTATTTTTTTTTTTACAATTTTTACAGCTGAAAAAGTCAATGATGACTTCTACTCCAAAAGGCGACATCTTGCAGAACTGGCAGCTAAGGGAAGCCTTCCATTACATCCAATTCGTATGGAACAAGAAAGGTCATATAGCCCTGAGGGTGGTACCTTAAAATTAAATGGGCAAAAATCCAAAGTTAATAAAATGCACACCCATACCTTGTCCTCAACATATAACCCTGACTACAAAACCTGGGATCATACAGAGCATTCACTGCGGCGGCAGGCCTATGCAACAAAGAAGCATTGCCCAGTGGAGTCAGTAAATGAACAAATTCCATCTCAGAATCAGCATTATAACCCATCACAGCCATACTTTGTAACAAACAGCAAAACAGAGGTAACTGTCTAAGATACATCAATGAATCCCTATTAGAAAGAAATCTGAAAAACAGGAAATGTAATGGAGTTCAGTACAGTTCCTGCAGTCAGAGGATCAGAAGCATTGGTTTGTTTTACAGTGCAGCAATACAATAGTCAAATGGAAATAGGGACTTTGTTTTTACTTCACAATGAAGATATATTGAAAATATACATTTGCTTACACGTTTTATTTTAATGATGAATTCAAGTTTATGGCAAAGAAGTAGCACAATCAACATAACCTTCATACTGCATAACTCATTTGGATGTTTGTATTTAATTGTGTAAAAGGACAAAAAATGATAATGTTATATGTGCCATTATTTTTGTATTGATAAAACATGTAACAACAAATGTTCAATGCACCCTAAAAAGAAATGCAGTTTCAAGAACTATTTTCATTATCATCCTTTTGCGTAAAACCATTGGATGACAGGCCTATCAATTGATAAGGAGCAACAAATAAAAAAAAGAAAAAAAAACAGAAGAAAAGAATGGACAAACCTACTGGAGAACATTAAAAGACTGTTACATTTTAAAAAAGGGAACTGGGGCTCTCTTATTGGTGGGCAGTCCCTTGCTGTTCGGAAAAAAAAAGAACAATAAAACAGTTTTTTAAAAAAAATTAAAAAATAAAACTTAATATCTAAAAAGGAAACTTTTGACAGAGTGAACAAAATAAACTAATGATTTTTCATTTGAGGAAAAAGTTTGGAAGATAGAAAATCCTCACGTTCTTCCTTTCCTTGCGTTCTACTACTTAGACATACAGACAGAATACTTTGCACTGTCTGAGATAACTTTTTATTCAGTCAATGTTTTGCCTATTTCTACTTGCTTTCGACTGAAAATATACTCTGTGGGCGGTGCCTTTTATGTATTTCTATTGTTTAATGAAAAGTCTTGTTTTCAAAAGTGAACATTTGATCTTCTAGCTTATTTCTTTACATTTTGCAAAGTAATGGTCTTTCTTTTAAACATAACTCAATTGTTGATAGATTTTGGCCTTGATCGGCCTCTCTGCTACATATAATTGCATTGTCTGTTCATTTGGTCAAACTAAGGTTTGTTCATTCTAAGTGTTTTTACTTTTTAAATAATTTAAATTGTTTTGATGCCTCCTAAAGATTTTTATTTGCAATTTTATTTTCATTATTACTATCACTTAATATTTGGCCAGAAAAAAAAGGTTTCTTATTGCATTGGTTAAATCTAATTTAGAGATTGTTTTGCTTTTATTTTGCTTGAAGAGCATCTTAAAGCTGACTAGGTTTTCAATAGAGTATGTTATGTTTCAAATAACATATAGTACTCTTTACAACATTAAGTTTTAAAAGAATGGTAACCTGATCTAATAAAAGATATATATATTTCTAGGACCAAAGAAATAGATTATGAAATAAAATGACCTCTCAAATTTATCCTACAGTAGAAACATATAACAGCTTATTTGCTCTTTGTTATCTCTCTTTTAATGTAGACTCATTTAAATGCATCCTTTGTCAGTTCTTTGTTTACACCAGTGTGTATGTTCTCCTAAGACCAGAAATGTTCTGAAGATATACACATCGAAGTACAAATCTGTTGTAAGGGCTGCTCCAAATTTCCTACATTGTGAAAACGCTAAAGTCTTCAAAGAGATTTTAAAGAGATCAACTCCAAAAAAAATTATTTCCTTGATTAAGCCCCCAATATAATTCTGCACATGATATAAGTTACACAAGAAAATTAAAACAAGTGTTTTAACTTATCTTGTTTTGTAATCGATACAGGAAAGAATAGATATGTATTTTATTTTGAATTAGAGAAATGCCATGGCAAATCATATTAACTGACTAACAGAGTATAAAATATGTGTAAAATGTGCATTTGTCAAGATGTTTACAGTAAGTGTTAATGCAAATATTAAAAATAATACACAAACTAGTAGGGACAATTACATTTTAAATTGTCTTTTTTCTTCTTTATTATGTTAGTTTCAATATGAAACAATCAGTTAGACATATCTGATATTGTCAAATGAGTTAGGAGCTAATATCCAATACACTTTATTAAACCTACAGTAGAGTAGAAATGCTAAACTGAATCAACTCTGGCATGCTTATCTGAGGAAATATAATGCTAAGGATTGGTTCATATTATTATACACATACATTTTCATATACTATTGCCTACAAAAATCCAGCAATTAACATTCAATGGTTGTATGAATTTGCTGTGTTGTTTAAACCACATACAATGTATTTGCTAGAAAAATGCAAAAAATGCTCTTTGTAGTCATCATCAACTGAATCATACATAATGTTGATATAACCCTTAAACTTTCAGTCTGTAGTTTTGCGGTTTGTATGTTATTGGCTTTATTTAATCCTTTTTTTTTAAATCTGTTTTTTTATGACAGTTTTCGATATAGGAATTAAAAAGAAAACATGCTTTCTGAAGGAAATAACCTTTGGCAATGATTTATCTTACAAATGTCAACAGTTAAATCACTGTAGGAGTGAACTTTTCATTTTGTTTAGTTACATCATCACTAGAAGTGCTAAATGGAGATATTGCATTTAATTGGAAAATTAAACCTTACAACTGCTTTAGTTAACTATTCATCATCATGCACTTGCATGTTTGGTAGCAGTACAGTAAAGTAATGTACATAGACTACTGTAACATACTTAGCAGAAATTTTCTGTTCCTGATTCTTTCTAATGCACTGTTGAATGGATAACTCCTTCCACTACACAGCAGAATGGACCAGAAACAAAATTCAGACATTATCATGGAAAGGTCTGTCTATGTACTTACAGGTGGTATGTTGTTATTAATTCGACAAATTCTCATGAAAAACAGGCATGAGCATTTAGAACTGTTGTAACGCTGGAAAAAACAGTGGATGTCTTCTGCACTCTTCCTCATAGCATTCCACAGTCGCTATGCAAGCAGCCCTAACATGTGAGTAAGGGGTCGAAAATATTTCCCCATCCTTAATCCTCTGCTCTGTGCGATGGAAGAAGGCGTGTACAGTGTTTTGGGATTTCCAAGTTCAATATCATGTATATTCAATGACCTGTAGATGATCAGACTTATTGAAAGTGATATGTCAGGACCAGAATGTCTTCAGTGCTCATATTCCAATTATTTCATAGAGACCCAGCTGATACTCTGCTCATTAGTGCTAAGTGCCTCCAAAAAAACACCAATGTAGTAACTCCACTAAATGTTTGTCAAACATTATTTTAATCAGCAATATTAGTACTTGTTTGAGTCTAGGACAGTGCTCCAAGATGTGGTCTCCACAGTGTCCAAGTTGTAACAGTATAAAGACATCAGATTGCCAGAGCAAACAAAAATAAATGAAAATATCTACGCATGAAAACAAATGTATCATACCAATTACTACAACTAATATGGAGTTGCTGCACCAAGACTGGATATTTAAGTTTTCCTGCATCATTAACATCAATATGAGTAGCTCAGCTTTCCCAGGCAAAGTGAATGGTTGTTTAAGCATAATAATTTTATATTTAGCTATTTATTTCACCAAAAAATACATTAAAAATTATGAACCAAATATTAATAAGTAACAAATAAATGTTCTGTTTTGAAGGCCCCCTTTGCAAGCTGAGCTAGTAATGTGGAATGGATACTGTGAAGGAACCATTCCCTTCCGTCTGTCCTGGCTCTCCAGACACCCCTTCGTTGCGGTCAGCCCGGCTACTGGGAGCGCTGTCCTCAGCGCCTCGACCTGCCTGCTTCTGTTCCTCTGCCCTGGAGCCGTTAGGAATCTCCAGAAGGCCGCTCTCTGCCTTCTGAGGGTGAGAGTGTATAGTGTAGCGTCGCTGAAATAAAGACACCAGGTGCGGCTGTATGCTTTAAAACAGGATCCTCTCTCTCTGAGCTCTGAGAGTTCTCTGCCTTTTTAATGAACAACCACCATTTATGCTGAAGTCCAACAGTCATAATTTGCATACCCATACTAATTACATTAAGTCAGTTATTTACAATAAACATTCTTTGCATTCTCTAGCCTTCAACTCACACAACATTTTGTAAATCCATTGTTCTAATATATCAGATTAAACACACACTATCAGAGATCCCTTGAATTAAACATGCAGCTAGATAATGGGAAAAACCCTGGTGCATAAATTACACCGCAGTAAAGCTTGTTTACTGTTTTACACAAAAACACATTTACCTACAGGAATATAAGTATTTTTAAAACCAAAGCTATGCCATTTTACACTAAACTAAATTAAACTAAAACCAAACGATGTAAAATATTTAAAAACACACGATATAAATTAACATAAATTCTCTTGGGGTTTGAAGCATGGAGCGTTACATCAGCTCCATGACAGATACCAGCAGAGATGCCATGTCCCTCTTCTGGTATCTTCTACTGTGTTCCATGGGACTCCATGTACAGTTGTGTTCAAAATTATTCAACCCCCAATGCTGTAAAGGGTTTTAGGGAATTTAGTGTACATTTGTAATTGTATTCAGAATGAAATCCTACAAGGACTTTTTAAAGAACCATATGCAACTAAAATGACATCAATTGGTTTTGTAATACAGTAGTAAATGTTTCTTTTGTGAATTCTTCATTGACACAATTATTCAACCCCTTAAAGACTACCACTCTGAAGAACAGAGGTTCATTCAAGTGTTTTCAATCAGGTATTGAAAACACCTGTGGATGTCACGGAGCAGCAATAAAGCATAATAAGCACCAATTAGGCAGCTTTAAAATGACTGTGATACTCAGCTCCTTCTAGACATTTACTGGTGTGGTTACAAACATGGTGAAGTCAAGAGAATGGTCCAGGAAGACAAGAGAAGAGGTGATTACTCTTCACAGGAAGGGCGATGGCTATAAGAAGATTGCAAAGATGTTAAACATACCAAGAGAGACCATAGGAAGCATCATTCGCAAATTCAAGGCAAAGGGCACTGTTGAAACGCTACCTGGTCGTGGCAGAAAGAAGATGCTGACTTTGACTGCTGTGCGTTACCTGAAGCGTAGAGTGGAGAAAAGTCCCCGTGTGACTGCTGAGGAACTGAGAAAAGATTTGTCAGATGTGAGTACTGAAGTTTCAGCTCAGACAATACGGCGCACACTGCGTAATGAAGGCCTCCATGCCAGAACTTCCAGGCGCACCCCCTTGCTGTCTCCAAAGAATAAGATGAGTCGACTGCAGTATGCCAAAAGTCATGTGGACAAACCACAGAAGTTTTGGGATAGTGTTCTGTGGACTGATGAAACAAAATTAGAACTGTTTGGGCCCATGGATCAACGCTATGTTTGGAGGCGGAAGAACAAGGCCTATGAAGAAAAGAACACCTTGCCTACTGTGAAGCATGGCGGGGGGTCAATCATGCTTTGGGGCTGTTTTGCTTCTGCAGGTACAGGGAAGCTTCAGCGTGTGCAAGGTACCATGAATTCTCTTCAGTACCAGGAGATATTGCATGACAATGTGATGCAGTCCGTCACAAACCTGAGGCTTGGGAGACGTTGGACCTTTCAACAGGACAATGATCCCAAGCATACCTCCAAGTCCACTAGAGCATGGTTGCAGATTAAAGGCTGGAACATTTTGGAGTGGCCATAGCAGTCACCTGACTTAAATCCGATTGAGAACCTCTGGTGGGACTTAAAGAAAGCAGTTGCAGTGCGCAAGCCTAAGAATGTGACTGAACTGGAGGCTTTTGCCCATGACGAATGGGCGAAGATACCCGTAGATCGCTGCAAGACACTTGTGTCAAGCAATGCTTCACGTTTAAAAGCTGTTATAACTGTAGAAGGATGTTGCACTAAGTACTAGGATTGAATGTCACTGGGGGTTGAATAAAACTGATAATGATGTGAGCACAGAAAAGACATTTGTGGTTATTTCATTATAAATGTCTGACCTACACGTGCCTCTTTGATTTAATTGTAAGCAAGATGACTGAATGATCAAAATCAATGTCAAACTGGCCAAAGCACTCAATTTCAGTGGGGGTTGAATAATTTTGAACACAACTGTAGGTGAGCTTGAGCCTTTCATATTAGTGATTTCATGGAATGGCACAGGGTCAGTGGAGGATGCGGGAGATCTGTTGGTTTTCAGTGTCCCTCTGTTTTCTGCGAATGGAGTCAGCGGATAGTGCCATCCATATTGTAGAATGAGCGGTAAGTATTGTCACTTTTTAGAGCATTTTTTTGAGTAAAAGATTTTGCAAATGCAAAATCACCTAACATTGGTTTTAAAGGCGAGTCATTTTGCTTATTACCAGATGCAAGCAATAATAACTTGAAATTGCTTGTTATTTTCCAGCTGCCTCTCCATTAGCACTTCCTAGAGAAAGTATTGAAAGCACAAATATGGATAGGGCAGTCACAACAGCCAAGCTGTAAGGATATAACAAGAAAAAAAGATTTAATCTGCACTCGTTTCTATACAATTCCATGTGCAACAAAACACAATTAGAGGTTTTAGTTTGCTTGAATGGCCATTGAAGCGTAAGCTCACTCGCCCCATCACTCGCCCCATCATGGTAGAGTGAGTACCTAACCAATATAACAAAAAGCCACTTCTCTGAGCAGCTGCACACTCTCTTTCTGCTTTTCAGCTAAGAGGCAGAAAAATGGTGGGAATAGCAGAATCAGCAGTCAACATTATCGAATGGGGCTATTTTATTTAACAACTCACTTGTTAATTTTAATTGCTTGATTGCAATAGGGCTTTAATTGGTTGGAGCATTCCATAATGAAATGCGCTGTGCACATTGTTATTCCTTTTAGAGTCATTTGAATCCTTGCCGAAAATCCTAAAATTCTAAATTTAATATGTTGCATATAAATACAAATAACATGAACAGTTATTACAGCCGTGTTTGCCAAAGTTGACCAAAACCAAAATTATGGTCAACAATTACCATTTATTTAAAAAAGAAATTGTTTATCCCCTTCGTTGCGGATGACGTGTGGGGCACGTCCTCATTGACTCCCGCTATATGCGGAGGACTTGCCCCACATGTCATCCGCTTGCGGGAGCCCAGGCGGAGATACTCACCTCTCTGTCCGGGGTCCTGCGGCAGTCAGACTTCAGCGTCCTCAGACGCTGAAGTTAAGCCCCTCCTGATGTCAATGACTTCATGGCGCCATGTGCGATGACGTCACTTCCAGGCGACCCCCGGCAATGCCGGGAGATGGCCTGGAAGGGAGGGGGAGCTGTTCAGATCCCTCTCCCTCACGATCGGGAAGGAGGAGCATCAAAAGCCAGGCACCGCTTAAAAGGGGAGAGTCTCCCCTTTTAAGCGGTGCCTGGCTTTAACCCCTCAGGCACTGGGACGCCCTTCAGCACCTTGCAGCGTCAAATTGCAGCCTAACTCCGGTGGGGGCCCCCTCGCTGCCCGACGTCATCGCGCATAGCTTGATGACGTCAGATAGCCGGAGAACCCCTAGCTGCCCGGGGATTTCCCAAGGAAATGCCCTGGAGATATGGGGTTCCATGGAAACCCCAATATCTCCAGAAACGTGGCAGCTAGGAGGTCTAGGAGGGTGTCATTTGAAAGGCCTGAGCATGGCTTTTCGAATAATACCCAACATGACCAAGTTCAAAGTAAATAAAAAAAATTTAACTTAAAAATAATAATAAATAAATTTAAAAAAAAATAAAAACATGGATTTTTTTGTGTGTTGTTTTTATTAATGCAGCAATATTGTTCACATTTCAATTATAATGTGAATAATGATGCTGCACTAATGATTTTTTTCTATGTGGTGCGTTTGCTACAAATCACGTAATTCCCCCCAAAAAATGTAACAAGTCCCCATTTCTAATTTTTTTACAAGCGCACCCCATAGAAAATATAACCGCAAACGCTCATGTGATAAAATGTAAAAAAAACATTTTACATGCGGCAGATGATTAAAAATTTTCATTTTATTGCATTTTGTGTTATAATATACAGGCAGGACATGACGTATACTGTACATATAAAAATGATATATTATGAATCTGCCGAGTCTGCCGGAAAGAACGATATATAATATGCCTGCGTCATTTAATAAAATGTGGCTTCAAATCGCGTTTAAACATGATGAGCGAAAGATGTAAAAATGAGCTCAGCACACAGCGGTGAAATGGCTCAGCAGTGAAGGGGTTAAACAAAAGCATTATGAAATTAAATAATTTAGAAAAACTCTATATCAACATACTTTTTGCTTAGAATGATGCCACAGATATTAGCCATAGTTTACCAGTAATACAGATTTGTCTGGCGTTCTTGGGCTTTAGGGATTATCTCTCCAAATTAACATTGTAACTAGCTTCCAAACATTGTTCTCAAGCAGCACTTACACATTTTGACAGTGAATAAAAGGCAAACGTGATGCGGGAGATATATTAGTAAAATATGTTGGTGAAAGCAAAAATGATAAATGTTTTTTGCATTTTAAGGAACCTTTGCTTGTACCCACTAAAAGTCCCTTCAATTCTATGTTTGGGCATATTCTGTTTGTACAGTGTATTGTTAATAAAATTACAACATTTAAAACTAATGTTTTAATACAGAAAAAAGCTACAACATGAAAGTCATTTGTGTTACATGGTATAAGATGCAACTTCTATGGTATAATGGGACATTTTAGTCTTCTGGATATATTTACAGTATATCTCCAGAAGGCCAAAACATCACATTATACTATTGAAATTTAATCTACTTGAATAAATGTCACCTGTTGGCTGTGACTGTGTTGTCTGCTATGGTTTACTGAATTGTATATTTCATGGAGCTGCAGATCTCCTTTAGTGGAGTACCAGTCAGGTCAGAGCTACATTTTGCCTTTTAGGTTGCATGGTGTACTGTGTCTTGACCAGAACAATGAGTGCTCCTGTGACAAAATAGCTTTCAGAATATAAGGCATGTAGAAGGAATCAATTACTGGAACGGATTGCATAATACTTTACTGTTATGCTTTTATTTTTTACATCTGCAACCAATCTTAAATTCCTTATACTTTTCAAACAAATTTAGTGAGAAAATATCTTTAACCCCATAAGGACCACTGACAAAGTACGTCCTGGGGAAAATTCCCCTTAGTACGTCCTTGGTCCTTTGTATGTCTTGGTCCTTTAACCCCCTCCCTCCCTATACTCACCTCTCTGGCTGGGGACCCACGTCGGTCTGACTGCCTAGTAGCTGGCACGACGATTTTGTGGGCCCCAGCCGTCACAATGAAGTCATCATCATGTGCAATGATGTAATTTTCAGGGGCCCCCAACGCCTGCAGGAGGGAATCTGAAAGGGGAGGGGGAGGCCCTTTGGACCCCTCTCCCTCCCTAACTGCTGAACATAGAAAAAGAGAGGCACCACTGGAGAGGGCAGAGTCTGCCCTTTCCAGCAACGCCTCTCTTTAACCCCTTATGTGCCGATCGCGATAAGCTCCCAGAAATGGCTGACATCTTGGATGTCAGCCAAGTCTCCGGGGTCACCGCCCACCCACTGACACCTTCACCATATGTGCGATGACATCAGATGGCCAGTGTCCTTTGGACACCCGTATCTCCAGATCTGTGGCAGCTAGAGGGTCATGTTTGGTATCATTTGGTATCATTGATCATTGGATCATGGTCTATCCAATGATACCAAACATGAACAGGTTTGGTGTAAAAATAAAAAATTTAAAAGATTACAAGTGTGGTTTTTAAAAAACAATTTTGTCTGGGGTTATAATAAAATAGGACTTCAAATCAAGTTTAAACATGATGAGCATAAAATGATCAAAATGAGCTCATTACAGAGAGGTGAAATGGCTCAGCAGCGAAGGGTTTAAAAAGCAAAAACATGTAAAAATATTGGGTATTTCGAAACTATTTAGCTGGGGTTTATTGGCAGTTTTAGATTTTGGAGATTTAAGCTTGGAAAAATTAATTTTTTCCATAATATTTCATAATTTTTTATAGTAAGTTATGTAATGTGATGAAAATAAAGGTATCATTTGAAAGTCCATCTTATGGCGAGAAGAAACATATATAATATGTGTGAGTTCCAGAAACGAGTAAGAGGAAAATTAGACCTAAACACAAACAGCGATGAAATGTAAAAACAGCTGTGGGTACTTTCGGGCAGACAATGTTAATATCGCCTGGTCAACATGGGGTTAATTAAGGTTAATCCATCACTGCTAAAATGTTGACATGTTGTGGGTTTTTCTTGAAAATTGCAAAGCAAGTGCACTATAAAAAAGTAAACCCTATTTTTATTATAATTCACTTAAACGCTGGTTCTGGGCTGACTGAGATGTTCATTTCCTAATAAGAACTAAAGTCAATTATTTTGCCTCTCACTTGAGTACTGACAGAGGTATCACCTGCAGAAATGCCATCTCAATTATTTGGAAATTAGATTCATGGAGAACTATTTCAACATACATTGCTAGCATAAGTTATAGTCCATTAAAGGTGCCTGATACATTTCACTTCCTATTGTATTACTGAATTGCATTGCAAATACTGTATAAATCATAGTAGCTATAAGTCTACCTCTTCAATTTAATATATGTCACATTAGATGTTCCGCTTACCTTTTTTTCTATTCAAACTTATGTGCAACTGCACATTGAAAAGCCAACAAGTGAATTATTTGCACTGCATTTTTCTGTTTCCGTGGACTGCTATTGGGTTGGAATTAATTTTACAACATCAGCAATCATAATAAGCATCCAATATTGACATGTTACATCCTGTTCTGCTCAGACCCTATGGTAGTAACCAAAAAGCCTAAACAGCAAATGGCTGAACTTCATATTGATCTTTTTTCTTATTTTTTAAATTATTGCTACATATCTATTAACAGTTTAACTATATAAAACATTAAATAAAAGAATGGTTCAACTCCTGCCTGATTTTCCCCTCTGGTACAACATGGAAAAATGAAACATACTGCTTTGACGTTTAAACATTAATGAATAGTGGTGATAGATATTACATTAAAAAATAATCCGACTGCACCTATAATCTCTTCATTTTAATAAAAAAATATGGGCTACATGAAATGATTATGTTTTCTTGAACAGCAGTGGTTGCACATAACGTAAAATAAGTCTATTTTTATGAACTGTAGTTTGGATTTTGTAAATCATTGTTAAGTCTATGGTTTTTTTTATGTACTTCCTTCTTCAGTTTAACTATCCTTCTATAGAATGCTGTTTTATTTGGCTGTTTTCATTGATTTTCTCATGCTGATTCTATGTAATCATCTGCATATTCTGTGTGAGGATATTTTGCTAAAATGTTTATTCAATATGTTTGATGGTGTTCACTCTTATCAGCAGAGTTTATGACACCATATTTCCTACAGTAAACATGTTTTTAATGTTTCTTTGTTAAAATTTGTGCTCATTATATTCTATATGAATTTCTTACCTGGCAATAAAATGGATTACATGTTAGTCTAATGCTTTACTCTCTGTTTGAGAATTCGTACTGTGCATATCGTTGTTCACAAAACACAGGAAATTCCAGGAAATTCCACTTAAATGTTGTGTACATAAGCAGAAGACATTATATACATATGCATTTATTATTATCTCTCATCAGGAGATAGACTGCAATTTAGAAAAAACAAAAAAAGACAAATTAAAAAAAACACAATTGAGCTCAGGAGAATGGGCAGCGGAGCCCTCTTTGGAAGAAGGGGCACGCCGTCGGAAAGGGGTTAAATACACAATGTATATATTTGATAAACAATACACAGTGGATGGAAAGTTTAAATTTCAATTTAAAGCAAATGCGTAAGAAAAACTGAGATGGAGTTTCACGTTAAAAATGTCAAAAAATTAAGACTGGCATAAAAATATATTATAATATAATTATTGTTACATGATTGTTGCTTAAAAGGAGATGGTAAGTAAAAAATATGCTCAGGCTTCAATTCAGAGGTGCAAATTAATGCCTCCTCCTATACAAAGTATAGGAAATGTTAATTTACAGTAGGGAACATCTATACTTGACTGCAAGCACAGGGCAGGGCCGCCATCAGGGCATTACGCCCCATGCTGCCGTAAGGGGCCCGGGGCGCCGGGACCCGGTCAGCAGCGGTGGCACCCTTTTACAGCTCCGTTTATCGGACTCTCCGAATCCGGAGCTGTACTGTCTCCTCCGGCTCCTCCTGACTGACTGGGCAGAGCTAAGTAGCATGCGTGGGCCTCCCAAGCATGCTGCTTTGGCGCCACCCCCTCCAGTCACGAGAGCAGCTGCCTGCGACGGAAGAGGGCCCGGGAGAAGAGCAGAGAAGACTGAGGGCCCGGGAGAAGAAAAGAAGGAAGAGAGAAGAAAAGAAGGAAGAGA
This sequence comes from Leptobrachium leishanense, assembly GCA_009667805.1. Lineage (NCBI taxonomy): Eukaryota > Metazoa > Chordata > Amphibia > Anura > Megophryidae > Leptobrachium > Leptobrachium leishanense. The sequence goes on from RXON01000276.1 coordinate 40,287, forward strand.
GAAGAAAAGAAGGAAGAGAGAAGAAATTAAGAGAGAAAAAGGAAAAGAGAGGACAGGGACAGTAGATGGCGGAGTGGTGAGCCAGGGCCCAGCCAGACCCCCAAGGCTCAGCCAGACACCAAGGCCCAGCCAGACCCCCCAGGGCCCAGACTCAGGGACCAGACCCCAAGGCCCAGACCCAGGATCCAGCCTAGACCCAAGGCCCAGACCCAGGTCACAGCCTAGACCCAGGGCCCACCCTAGACCCAGAGCCCAGACCCCAAGGCCCAGACCCAGGGCCCAGACCCCAGGCCAGACAGGGCCCAGACCAGACCCCAGGGACCAGAACCCAAGGCCCAGACCCTGGGACCAGAGCCCAGCCAGACCCCAGGGACCAGGTCCATCCCAGACCCCAGAGCCCAGACCCCCAAGGCCCAGACCCCAGACCCCAAGGTCCAGACCCAGGGACCAGGCCCAGAGCCCAGACCCCAGACCAGACCCCAAGGCCCAGGGACCAGGCCCAGCCCAGGCCCAGATCCCAAGACCCAGGGACCAACCCAGACCCAGGGCCCAGACCCCAAGGCCCAGAGCCCAGACCCCAAGGCACAGACCCATGGCCCAGCCCAGACCCCAGGGCCCAGATCCCAAGGTCCAGACCCAAGGTCCAGACCCAGGCCCAGACCCCAAGGCCCAGGGACCAGGCCCAGCTCAGACCCAGGGACCAGACCCCAGGGACCAACCCAGACCCAGGGCCCAGACCCCAAGGCCCAGACTCAGGGCCCAGACCCCAAGGCCCAGACCCAGGGCCCAGACCCCAGGGCCGAGACCCCAAGGCCCAGACTAGGGACCAGGCCCAGCCCAGACCAGGGACCAGGCCCAGCCCAGACCCCGCCCAGACCCAGGGCCCAGGCCCCAAGGCCCAGACCCAGGGACCAGACCCCAAGACCCAGACCCCAAAGCCCAGGGCCCAGACCAGACCCCAAGGCCCAGAGACCAGGCCAGCCCAGACCCCAAAACCCAGAGCCCAGGGCCCAGACCAGACCCCAAGGCCCAGAGACCAGGCCCAGCCCAGACCCCAAGGCCCAGACCCCAGAGCCCAGACCCCAAGGCCCAGACCCCAAGGCCCAGACCCCAGGACAGACTCAGGGCCCAGAGCCCAGACCAGACCCCAAGGCCCAGCCCAGACCCAGGGCCCAGCCCAGACCCAGGGCCCAGAGCCCAGACCCAGGGCCCAGACCAGACCCCAGGACCCAGACCCCAAGGACCAGATCCCAAGGCCCAGACCCCAAGGCCCAGCCCAGACCCAGGGCCCAGCACAGACCCCAAGGCCCAGACCCCAGGCCAGACTCAGGGCCCAGAGCCCAGACCAGACCCCAGGGCCCAGACCAGACCCCAGGGCCCAGACCTCAAGGCTCAGACCCAGGGCCCAGCCCAGACCCCAAGGCCAAGACCCCAGGCCCAGACCTCAAGGCCAAGACCCCAGGGCCCAGACCAGACCACAAGGCCCAGGGACCAGGCTCAGCCAAGACCCAGACCCCAGGGACCAACCCAGACCCAGGGCCCAGACCCGAAGGCTCAGAGCCCAGACCCCAAGGCCCAGACCCAGGGCTCATCCCAGACCCAGGGCCCAGACCCCAGGGACAAACCCAGACCCAGGGCCCAGACCCAAAGGCCCAGACCCCAAGGCCAAGGGCCCAGACCCCAAGGCCCAGACCAGGGACCAGGCCCAGCCCAGACCAGGGACCAGCCCAGACCCAGGGCCCAGTGCACAGACCCCAAGGCCCAGATGCAGGGACCAGACCCCAGAGCCAGGAACCAGACCCAGACCCCAGACCCAGGGTCCAGCCTAGACCCAAGGCCAAGCCTAGACCCAGAGCCCAGACCCAGGCCAGACTAAGGGCCCAGAGCCCAGACCAGACCCCAAGGCCCAGCCCAGACCCAGGGCCCAGCCCAGACCCAGGGACCAGACCCCAAGGCCCAGACCCAGGGCCCAGACCAGACCCCAGGGCCCAGACCCAAGGCCCAGATCCTAAGGCCCAGACACAGGGCCCAGCCCAGACCCCACTGCCAAGACTCCAGGGCCCAGACCCCAAAGCCAAGACCCCGGGGCCCAGACCCAGGGACCAGGCTCAGACCAGACTACAAGGCCCAGGGACCAGTCTCAGCCAAGACCCAGGGCCTAGACCCCAGAGACAAACCCAGACCCCAGGCCCAGACCCCAAGGCCCAGAGCCCAAGGCCCAGAGCCCAGACCCCAAGGCCCAGACCCAGGGCTCAGCCCAGACCCAGGGCCTAGACCCCAAGGGACCAACCCAGTCCCAGGGCCCAGACCCAAAGGCCCAGACCCCAAGGCCCAGACCAGGGACCAGGCCCAGACCAGCGACCAGCCCAAACCCAGGGCCCAGAGCACAGACCCCCAATGCCCAGACCCAGGGACCAGACCCCAGAGCCAGGAACCAGACCCAGACCCCAAGGCCCAGATCCAGGGTCCAGCCTAGACCCAAGGCCCAGACCCAGGGCACAGCCTAGACCCAGGGCCAAGCCTAGACCCAGAGCCCAGACCTAGACCCAGAGCCCAGACCCCAAGACCCAGGGCCCAGACCCCAGGCCAAAAAGGGCCCAGACCCCAAGGCCCAGACCCAGGGACCAGACCCCAGGGCCCAGAACCCAGACCAGACCCCAAGGCACAGGAGCCAGGCCCAGCCCAGGGCCAAGGCCCAGAGCCCAGACCCCAAGGCCCAGACCCAGGGACCAGGCCCCAAGACCCAGGGACCAGGGCCAGCCCAGACCCAGGGCCCAGACCCCAAGACCCAGGGACCAACTCAGACCCAGGGCCCAGACCCAACAAAGCCCAGACCCAGGGCCAGACCCCAAGGCCCAGGGACCAGACCCAGGGCCCAGACCCCAGGGACCAACCCAGATCCATGGCCCAGACCCCAAGGCCCAGACCCCAAGGCCCAGACCCAGGGCCCAGCCCAGACCCCAAGGCCCAGACCCAGGGCCCAGACCCCAAGGCCCAGACCAGGGACCAGGCCCAGCCCAGACTAGGGACCAGACCCAGGGCCCAGACCCCAGGGTCCAGAGCCCAGACCCCAAGGCCCAGACAAGGGACCAGACCCCAGGACCCAGACCCCAAGCCCAGGGCCCAGACCAGACCCCAAGGCCCAGAGACCAGGCCCAGCCCAGACCCCAAGGCCCAAAGACCAGGGCCCAGACCAGACCCCAAGGCCCAGAGACCAGGCCCAGCCCAGAGCCCAGACCCCAAGACCCAGCCCAGACCCCAAGGCCCAGCCCAGGGCCAGGCCCAGACCCAGAGCCCGGACCCCAAGGTCCAGACCCCAGGCCAGACTCAGGGCCCAGAGCCCAGCCCAGACCCAGGGCCCAGCCCAGACCCCAAGGCCCAGACCCAGGGACCCAGACCCCAAGGCCCAGACCCAAGGCCCAGACCCCAGGCCAGACACGGGGCCCAGAGCCCAGCCCAGACCCCAAGGCCCAGACCCAGGGCCCAGACCCCAAGGCCCAGACCAAGGACCAGGCCCAGCCCAGACTAGGGCCCAGACCCCAAGGCCCAGACCAAGGCCCAAAGCCCAGGCCCAGACCAGACCCAGGGCCCAGACCCAAGGCCCAGATCCTAAGGCCCAGACACAGGGCCAGCCCAGACCCCACTGCCAAGACTCCAGGGCCCAGACCCCAAAGCCAAGACCCCGGGGCCCAGACCCAGGGACCAGGCTCAGACCAGACTACAAGGCCCAGGGACCAGTCTCAGCCAAGACCCAGGGCCTAGACCCCAGAGACAAACCCAGACCCAGGGCCCAGACCCCAAGGCCCAGAGCCCAAGGCCCAGAGCCCAGACCCCAAGGCCCAGACCCAGGGCTCAGCCCAGACCCAGGGCCTAGACCCCAAGGGACCAACCCAGTCCCAGGGCCCAGACCCAAAGGCCCAGACCCCAAGGCCCAGACCAGGGACCAGGCCCAGACCAGCGACCAGCCCAAACCCAGGGCCCAGAGCACAGACCCCCAAGGCCCAGACCCAGGGACCAGACCCCAGAGCCAGGAACCAGACCCAGACCCCAAGGCCCAGATCCAGGGTCCAGCCTAGACCCAAGGCCCAGACCCAGGGCACAGCCTAGACCCAGGGCCAAGCCTAGACCCAGAGCCCAGACCTAGACCCAGAGCCCAGACCCCAAGACCCAGGGCCCAGACCCCAGGCCAAAAAGGGCCCAGACCCCAAGGCCCAGACCCAGGGACCAGACCCCAGGGCCCAGAACCCAGACCAGACCCCAAGGCACAGGAGCCAGGCCCAGCCCAGGGCCAAGGCCCAGAGCCCAGACCCCAAGGCCCAGACCCAGGGACCAGGCCCCAAGACCCAGGGACCAGGCCCAGCCCAGACCCAGGGCCCAGACCCCAAGACCCAGGGACCAACTCAGACCCAGGGCCCAGACCCAACAAAGCCCAGACCCAGGGCCCAGACCCCAAGGCCCAGGGACCAGACCCAGGGCCCAGACCCCAGGGACCAACCCAGATCCATGGCCCAGACCCCAAGGCCCAGACCCCAAGGCCCAGACCCAGGGCCCAGCCCAGACCCCAAGGCCCAGACCCAGGGCCCAGACCCCAAGGCCCAGACCAGGGACCAGGCCCAGCCCAGACTAGGGACCAGACCCAGGGCCCAGACCCCAGGGTCCAGAGCCCAGACCCCAAGGCCCAGACCAAGGGACCAGACCCCAGGACCCAGACCCCAAAGCCCAGGGCCCAGACCAGACCCCAAGGCCCAGAGACCAGGCCCAGCCCAGACCCCAAGGCCCAAAGACCAGGGCCCAGACCAGACCCCAAGGCCCAGAGACCAGGCCCAGCCCAGAGCCAGACCCCAAGGCCCAGCCCAGACCCCAAGGCCCAGCCCAGGGCCAGGCCCAGACCCAGAGCCCGGACCCCAAGGTCCAGACCCCAGGCCAGACTCAGGGCCCAGAGCCCAGCCCAGACCCAGGGCCCAGCCCAGACCCCAAGGCCCAGACCCAGGGACCCAGACCCCAAGGCCCAGACCCCAAGGCCCAGACCCCAGGCCAGACACGGGGCCCAGAGCCCAGCCAGACCCCAAGGCCCAGACCCAGGGCCCAGCCCAGACCCCAGGCCCAGACCAAGGACCAGGCCCAGCCCAGACTAGGGCCCAGACCCCAAGGCCCAGACCAAGGCCCAAAGCCCAGGGCCCAGACCAGACCCCAAGGCCCAGAGACCAGGCCCAGCCCAGAGCCCAGACCCCAAGGCCCAGCCCAGACCCCAAGGCCAGACCCAGGGCCAGCCCAGACCCAGGGCTCAGCCCAGACCCAGGGCCCAGACCCCAGGCCAGACTCGGGGCCCAGAGCCCAGCCCAGACCCAGGGCCCAGCCCAGACCCCAAGGCCCAGACCCAGGGACCCAGACCCCAAGGCCCAGACCCAGGGCCCAGACCAGACCCCAAAGCCCAGAGACCAGGCCAGCCCAGACTAGGGCCCAGACCCCAAGACCCAAGGACCAACTCAGACCCAGGGCCCAGCACAGACCCAGGGCCCAGCCCAGACCCCACGGCCCAGACCAGATCCAGGGCCCAGCCCAGACCCAGGGCCCAGACCCCAGGGCCCAGACACAGACTCCAAGACCCAGAGCCCAAGGCCCAGACCCCAGGCCAGACCCAGGGCCCAGACCAGACCCAGGGCCCAGACACCAAGGCACAGACCCAGGGCCCAGCCCAGACCCGAAGGCCAAGACCCCGGGGCCCAGACCCGAAGGCCAAGACCCCAGGGCCCAGACCCAGGGAGCAGGCCCAGACCAGACCACAAGGCCCAGGGACCAGGCCCAGCCCAGACCCAGGGCCCAGACCCCAGGGACCAACCCAGTCCCAGGGCCCAGACCCCAAGGCCCAGAGCCCAGACCCCAAGACCCAGACCCAGGGACCAGGCCCAGAGCCCAGGGTCCAGACCAGACCCCAAGCCCCAGGGACCAGGCCCAGCCCAGACCCAGGGCCCAGACCCCAAGACCCAAGGACCAACTCAGACCCAGGGCCCAGACTCCACAAAGCCCAGACCCAGGGCCCAGACCCCAAGGCCCAGGGACCAGACCCAGGGACCAGACCCCAGGGACCAACCCAGACCCATGGCCCAGACCCCAAGGCCCAGACCCAGGGCCCAGCCCAGACCCCAAGGCCCAGACCCAGGGCCCAGACCCCAAGGCCCAGACCAGGGACCAGGCCCAGCCCAGACTAGGGACCAGACCCAGACCCCAGACCCCAGGGTCCAGAGCCCAGACCCCAAGGCCCAGCCCCGGGGACCAGACCCCAGGACCCAGACCCCAAAGCCCAGGGCCCAGACCAGACCCCAAGGCCCAGAGACCAGGCCCAGCCCAGACCCCAAGGCCCAGAGCCCAGGGCCCAGACCAGACCCCAAGGCCCAGAGACCAGGCCCAGCCCAGACCCCAAGGCCCAGACCCCAGGCCAGACCCAGGGACCCAGACCCAAAGGCCCAGGGCCCAGACCAGACCCCAAAGCCCAGAGCCAGGAACCAGACCCAGGGCCCAGACAAGACCCCAAGGCCCAGCCCAGACCCAGGGCCCAGCCCAGACCCCATTGCCCAGACCCCAAGGCCAAGACCAGACCCAGGGCCCAGCCCAGACCCAGGGCCCAGACCCCAAGGCCCAGACACAGACTCCAAGACCCAGAGCCCAAGGCCCAGACCCCAGGCCAGACCCAGGGCCCAGACCAGACCCCAGGGCCCAGACCCCAAGCCACAGACCCAGGGCCCAGCCCAGACCCCAAGGCCAAGACCCGGGCCCCAGACCCCAAGGCCAAGACCCCAGGGCCCAGACCCAGGGACCAGGCCCAGACCACAAGGCCCAGGGACCAGGCCCAGCCCAGACCCAGGGCCCAGGGACCAACCCAGTCCCAGGGCCCAGACCCCAAGGCCCAGACCCCAAGGCCCAGACCCAGGGCCCAGCCCAGACCCCAAGGCCCAATCCCAGGGCCCAGACCCCAGGGCTCAGGCCCAAAGGCCCAGGGACCAGACCCAGGGCTCAGACCCCAAGGCCCAGGGCCCAGACCCCAAGGCCCAGACCAGGGACCAGACCCAGGGCCCAGACCCCAGAGCACAGACCCCCAAGGACCAAACCCCAGGGCCCAGACCCCAAAGCCCAGAGCCAGGAACCAGACCCAGAGCTCAGACCCCAAGGCCCAGGGCCCAGACCCAAAGGCCCAGCACAGACCCAGGGCCCAGCCCAGACCCCAAGGCCCAGACCAGATCCAGGGCCCAGCCGAGATCCAGGGTCCAGACCCCAAGGCCCAGACACAGACTCCAAGACCCAGAGCCCAAGGCCCAGACCCCAGGCCAGACCCAGGGCCCAGACCAGACCCAGGGCCCAGACACCAAGGCACAGACCCAGGGCCCAGCCCAGACCCGAAGGCCAAGACCCCGGGGCCAGACCCAGGGAGCAGGCCCAGACCAGACCACAAGGCCCAGGGACCAGGCCCAGCCCAGACCCAGACCCCAGACCCCAGGGACCAACCCAGTCCCAGGGCCCAGACCCCAAGGCCCAGAGCCCAGACCCCAAGACCCAGACCCAGGGACCAGGCCCAGAGCCCAGGGTCCAGACCAGACCCCAAGCCCCAGGGACCAGGCCCAGCCCAGACCCAGGGCCCAGACCCCAAGACCCAAGGACCAACTCAGACCCAGGGCCCAGACTCCACAAAGCCCAGACCCAGGGCCCAGACCCCAAGGCCCAGGGACCAGACCCAGGGACCAGACCCCAGGGACCAACCCAGACCCATGGCCCAGACCCCAAAGCCCAGACCCCAAGGCCCAGACCCAGGGCCCAGACCCCAAGGCCCAGACCAGGGACCAGGCCCAGCCCAGACTAGGGACCAGACCCAGACCCCAGACCCAGGGACCAACCCAGTCCCAGGGCCCAGACCCCAAGACCCAAGGACCAACTCAGACCCAGGGCCCAGACCCAGGGCCCAGACCCCAAAGCCCAGGGCCCAGACCAGACCCCAAGGCCCAGAGACCAGGCCCAGCCCAGACCCCAAGGCCCAGAGCCCAGGGCCCAGACCAGACCCCAAGGCCCAGAGACCAGGCCCAGCCCAGAGCCCAGACCCCAAGGCCCAGACCCCAGGCCAGACCCAGGGACCCAGACCCAAAGGCCCAGGGCCCAGACCAGACCCCAAAGCCCAGAGCCAGGAACCAGACCCAGGGCCCAGACAAGACCCCAAGGCCCAGCCCAGACCCAGGGCCCAGCCCAGACCCCATTGCCCAGACCCCAAGGCCAAGACCAGACCCAGGGCCCAGCCCAGACCCAGGGCCCAGACCCCAAGGCCCAGACACAGACTCCAAGACCCAGAGCCCAAGGCCCAGACCCCAGGCCAGACCCAGGGCCCAGACCAGACCCAGGGCCCAGACCCCAAGCCACAGACCCAGGGCCCAGCCCAGACCCCAAGGCCAAGACCCGGGCCCCAGACCCCAAGGCCAAGACCCCAGGGCCCAGACCCAGGGACCAGGCCCAGACCACAAGGCCCAGGGACCAGGCCCAGCCCAGACCCAGGGCCCAGGGACCAACCCAGTCCCAGGGCCCAGACCCCAAGGCCCAGACCCCAAGGCCCAGACCCCAGGCCCAGCCCAGACCCCAAGGCCCAATCCCAGGGCCCAGACCCCAGGGCTCAGGCCCAAAGGCCCAGGGACCAGACCCCAGGGCTCAGACCCCAAGGCCCAGGGCCAGACCCCAAGGCCCAGACCCAGGGCCCAGCCCAGACCCAGGGCCCAGACCCAGGGCCCAGACCCCAGGGCTCAGGCCCAAAGGCCCAGGGACCAGACCCAGGGCTCAGACCCCAAGGCCCAGGGCCCAGACCCCAAGGCCCAGACCAGGGACCAGACCCAGGGCCCAGACCCCAGAGCACAGACCCCAAGGACCAAACCCCAGGGCCCAGACCCCAAAGCCCAGAGCCAGGAACCAGACCCAGAGCTCAGACCCCAAGGCCCAGGGCCCAGACCCAAAGGCCCAGCCCAGACCCAGGGCCCAGCCCAGACTGCAAGGCACAGACCCCAAGGCCCAGCCCAGACCCCTGTAGACTCCTGTCTACCAGCCGCCTCAACCTACAGATTGTTTGAAAGACCAATCCTCTTGGTTCACCTTTTGGATACCCCGTCTGTACTGACAAGGAGGCAGCAACTTATCCGATCTATGGCACTACCCCAGTGACACTAGGTGCTACCATAGGTAGAGTGAGACCCATCCTTCCTGCCTGTTTGTGTTGTTAGGCCATCTTTATTTCTTCCTAAATTCACCTGTGTAAAATTTCCTCTGTTTGTGGGACAGATGCCTGTTCGGTTTTTCAAAGTTGACTATTGGGTTGCCAAATCAACAGACTATGTGTGTGCCTCCATGCCTGCTTACCTGCTGCACATGTTAGTTCCTCCACCACGAAAATTTCCTTATACGTTTGCCCCTGTTTCAGAATGTTTAAACGGTTTCATCATAACAGTGCTCTGGCAATGCCTCCTGACATGCCTTGTTACTGCAGAAGAATAAAAGCATGGGCAATGGCGGATCTGTGTGCTAGGGCAATCCCACTAGTCTCAACATGCGTTGAAGCTTTACTCGCAGGTCTAAAACAGGGAATGGGTCATCAATTGAAAATTCATATAGGGGTTTTACTTTATATAGGGGTTCTTTTTTTTTTTTAAATTGTAACCAGCGTGGACTTGGTTCTTTTTTAGGCCACTTTGGTGTATCCAAGCCTCCCACAGAGGGTGAAAGTGTGGGAACGATCTTTTTTTTTTTGTAAATATATATTTATTCAAGTTTTCAAAGAAATTTTCCTGTGTGACACACAATTTTTTTCCAGCTGATGAAGTCGGTACGCCAACGAAACGCGTCCTGGGTAATATATTGATTTTAATAAAAAGTACTTATTTTCATCCTTGTCGTTCCGGAGTCGTTTGGAGAGAGGTTTAGTGATTTTTTTTTTCCATAAAAATTTTCACATGCTGGTATTCCAAGAGCCTGGAGGCTCCACCCAGAGTAAGTGTAAAATTGTCACCCTCTGATGTTTATACGAGTAATCACAGAATTACACTAGGCCCATTTGGGCTTCTTTTCTTTCCACTGAAGAAAAACCTGCCAGGCTAATGGGTTCCTGTAAATAAGAAGTAAACACCCATAAGGTGAAAAACACCACAACCAGTTGGGGCTCTCCATATGTGAGTGTGCAGTCGTTATTCATACAATTGGATATTTAAAAACAATCTGCACTATCAGTTTCTTTTTCTGTATATTTTTACATGTCCTATGGAGAGGGAAAAAAGAGGATCTGAATAAGGACATCAAAAGTGTATGTGATATTTCCTATTAAGACTCAGTGCGATGTACCCATTCTAAAAAATTTCTGGACTTTCCTGTCTATTGGTATTTTGGGGAAACCACCATTGTGGTACATAGCGACGAATTGTGGTGGATTGAGGTTATCATATTTGGGTGTGGCGCTCTACTTCGCTACACATCTTTCTATTATATTTTGCTGGTAATTCGCCAATATTTGTTGAATAGCCGAATGGTCACGAAATTGCACCGTACAGAGGTGCAATTTTGTGGCCAGTTCGGCTCTCTCTGAATAACCCTGAAAGAATCTTTTGGGGTTGGTCTTGCTCTCTTTGGGTATCTCTTTTTCATTTTCTATTTTAGCCCATCTAATTCTTTCTTTTAAGAAAAAAAAACAGAGAAAAAGGGGATAGGAAGAAAATATAACCACCCCTTATTGCATATCTCCCCCATTCCTGTTTCTCACCACCTCACACATCCAGATTGTAAATTTTGACGGGAATAGGGCCCTCATGTCCTCCTGTATCTGCTTGCAGGAATACTGATCTGCCTCCTGTATGGATTGTAGATTTGTAATGTCTTTACCAATTGCATCTTTAGTACAGCGCTGTGAAATGTGTTGGCGCTTAATAAACAATAATAATAATAATGGTGTAATATATCCCAAACCACAATCGGGCCTAACCCATAAACAGAAACACACAAAACAATTGAGGTGAGAGGAGTCTTAAGGCCCCTATCTCCCCACAAGAGGTAGGGATGATACAGGAATAATGCAGAACATAGGGTAAATAAACTAAAGCAATATGAACACCTTTATTGTAATTAAACAAAAGATCACACAGATATACATAAGACTACACAGTGGAAAGGAAAGAGGTCACATGTGTCAGGTAACACGTCGCCGCCGTCACAAGAAGGCCCGTAATGAATGTGATTATTCCAGCCTGACAGCCCTTTACCTATTCGCCTTCAATACCTCAGTCAACCACTGCAGCAGCCACAGGTCAGTGACGTGTGGTGAGGTCAGTGGCTGGTGAGGCACTGGCTAGTATCAGAGCCAAATATACACAGGACCTCATAATTATATGTACCCGGGCAGACAGACCCCATAAATATAGAGAATATAAATGGGTTCTTCTGTCTGGGGCTACCTAGTCACTGGTGCGTTGTGGTGTGTTTGGTCTGGGTTCAGTTTGTGAAGGGTGTGTACAGCACCTCTATAAATGACCAGTTTTTTTAACGTATTCTCATCAATTACATATAATACCCGATTTTGCGTTCATATACAGGGTTATCCAAAGAGATTCGAAAAGTCACCGCACGTTCGGTGACTTTTCGTTCTCTTCAATTCAGTTCCTTTTGCCGATCCCATTTCGGTGACCCTGCGGTGTATTCAGCAAGCACCACAGGGTCCCCGAATTGCAGGGAAAAGCTGCCGCAAACCTGACGAAAACTAACGAATGCACGCTGAAAACAAGCAAAAACATCTGGATTAACCTTCGAAAAACCCGAACAGGAGCCGAACAGGAGCCGAAAAGGAGCCGAATCACACAGAGCCGAAGCAGCTGTGACGTAGAGGAGGCAGTGAATAAATTAGAAAAACCATTTGTATGAATCTGGGAAAATGAAACGCTGTTTGCAAAGAAACTACTGAGCGAAAATGTCTGAAATTTTCACAGGAGGTCCAGGGAATGATAATAAAGAGGGCTGTTACAAAAAAATAAGTAAACTGAAAAAAAAAAAAATCGGACTTTTAATTTTTTTTTTAAAAATTCAGAAAAATGCTTAAAGTATCCTAAAAAATCTATAAATAAAGAGACTTTTTGCTGCAGAATTTTATAATGAATGGTTTATTAGATATTGAATTAAAACAGGAATATTTTTAACATTGAAGCCTATGGGATTCTCCTGAATAAATTTGCCGAATTAAACCACCGAATGGCAGGGCATTAGGGGAACCTTTCACTGCTGGTTTGTGTTCTCTGAATAGCCGAAGCAGTGCTTTTTCATGGGGATTTCACTGCCCTCGAACAGGGACCGAACAGGTACCGTATGTGCAGGCAATTCGCCAGGATTTGGCGAATTGCCTGATCTCTGGATAGCCGAATGGCCAGGAAAGGTAACCGAACGCTGATTTTCAGCATTCGGTTACCTTTCTCAAGCAATTCGGATCTCTTTGGATAACCCTGATAGTGTTTGTCACATGCAAACAAAAAATTATTTGGTGCATAAGTTATCTAAATAGAAAATAATAAACTTATGTTAAAATGTCTTGTGATAATATTTAGTTGCACACAAAGAAACAATGTGGAAACCACAACAAACTTAGATATGTAAGTCTTTTCGTTAGAAACCACAGAACCACCTGGTGGCTAAAAGTGCAAAAAAATACAGATCTGATTGCAAATTGGTGTTACCTGGATATTTATAGTGCAATTTGGTAATTAAAAGTGCTTTATAATAAAGTGCTTCGTGCAAAATTCTTCATAAAAGCAACATAAGGAAGTATTACAACTGTTATACAGAACTAATGCAGCGTTTAATTCGTATGCATACTGTGCTCCTTGGTAAAAAAAAATGAGAGCCACCCAGTGGCTAAAGTGCGTATTGCAAAGTAAAAAAGAAGTTTGTATAAGTCACTTATACCCGTTCTCTGGATGATTGCGGGCAAAGAATTATCCGCGTATGACAGTGTTTAGAATTTTTTATGGTATTAATGGTGTCCTCTGGGGGGGTTCAGGGGGTTTCCCAATCTTGGTTTAGGGTGCTTTTGGACTCTAATGCAGTCCTGGTGTGCTGTCTTCTCTTTTTCCTCAAATAAAATAAAAGGGGTATCTCAGAACAAAATATTAGAAATGCAAAATGATCCACTCACGTGGTTTGGACTGGAGCCTAGAAGGGTCCAGCTCACTGGTTAGGCCTGCAGGTCCATAAGAGTGACCTGACCTCTTCCCTTTTTTGATCGGCCGTCCGCTTTTGTGTTGTGGTCTAGATGCCTGGTGTCTGGAACTCGTGGGATCTCCTTGCAGTGTGTGTCTGGCGCTAAATCTTTAACCAGAAAATACTCCCAGCCGGAGGGACTTGTGATCAAATGGGTGTTTATTAAAAACTAAAGTTAGAATAAAATAAATGTCCCTGCTCTGGGCCACACCCCCCAGAACAGTAGCACACACACGTGCTCTGAGCTCTGCCACCCCGCCCACGCAGAAACGCCCATGATTGACGAGGCTAGTCACATGACTGTCCTGTAGGCTTGTGCACCGATTTTTTTTTCGGTTCGATTCGATTTTTCGGATTTTAAAACTTTTCGATTCGGCTCGTTTCGACCGATTTCTGTTTCGATTCGGTTCGGCTCGACTCATTTTTCGTGTACATTTTTTTCAGAATATCGACCATTTTTCGTATTTTCGGGTAACTTTGCTCGTTTTTTGTATCGACTTTTCGTTTTTCGGACCGTCTGTTCTCCTCGACCATTTTTTGTATGTTCGTGTCACTTTGCTCGTTTTTTGTATCGACTTTTCGTGATTTCGGAAATTTTCGTTTTTTCGGAACGTCTGTTCTCCTCGTTTCAAAGCTGTCTAACTCTATTCGTTTTGATGTAAACTACTATGGTTTACTTTATTATACTTTACAAGGTGGAAAGCCTGCCCAGAGGCAGTCTATTGTGGATATACTGCCCCCAGCTCATGGATATATGCCCCAGCTCGTGGATACTGCCCCAGCTCGTGGATATAACCCCCAGCTCGTGGATATATTGCCCCAGCTCGTGGATACTGCCCCAGCTCGTGGATACTGCCCCAGCTCGTGGATATACTGGCCCAGCTCGTGGATATTGCCCCAGCTCGTGGATACTGCCCCAGCTCGTGGATACTGCCCCAGCACGTGGATATATGCCCCAGCACGTGGATACTGTCCCAGCTCCTGGATATTGCCCCCCAGCTCCTGGATACTGCTCCAGCACGTGGATATATGCCCCAGCACGTGGATATATGCCCCAGCACGTGGATACTGCCCCAGCTCGTGGATATTGCCCCAGCTCGTGGATATATTGTCCCAGCTCATGGATATTGCCCCAGCACGTGGATATATGCCCCAGCACGTGGATAATGCCCCAGCACGTGGATACTGCCCCCAGCTCGTGGATACTGCCCCCCAGCTCGTGGATACTGCCCCCCAGCTCGTGGATATTGCCCCCCAGCTCGTGGATATTGCCCCCAGCTCATGGATATTGCCCCCAGCTCCTGGATATTGCCCCCCAGCACTCATGGATATTGCCCCCCAGCTCATGGATATTGCCCCCCCAAGCTCTCATGGATATTGCCCCCCAAGCTCTTATGGATATTGCCCCCCCAAGCTCTCATGGATATTGCCCCACAGCTCATGGATATTGCCCCCCCCCAAGCTCTCATGGATATTGCCCCCCAGCTCATGGATATTGCCCCCAGCTCATGGATATTGCCCCCCCAAGCTCTCATGGATATTGCCCCACAGCTCATGGATATTGCCCCCCCAAGCTCTCATGGATACTGCCCCCAGCTCATGGATATTGCCCCCCCAAGCTCTCATGGATATTGCCCCCCAGCTCATGGATATTGCCCCCCAGCTCATGGATATTGCCCCCAGCTCATGGATATTGCCCCCCCAGCGCTCATGGATATTGCCCCCAGCTCATGGATATTGCCCCCCCAAGCTCTCATGGATATTGCCCCCCAAGCTCTCATGGATACTGCCCCCAGCTCATGGATATTGCCCCCCAAGCTCTCATGGATATGCCCCAGCTCAGACCCCAGACCAGACATAGATAGAGCATTCGAACAGCCGCCCCATGAGCTCGGCGCCATACTTACCTTTCCGAGCGGCGCCGGGGAAGTGAAAGTGTCCCCACTTCCGGTCTTTGAAGGACCCAAGCCGCGTAACGTGACCGGGGCTTGGGTCCTTCAAAGAGCGGAAGTGGGGAAACTTTCACTTCCCCGGCGCCGCTCGGATGCGCTCGGCAGCCGGGTAGAGGCTGCGAGCGCAGCCTCTACCCGGCTGCCGCGCGCATCCAAGCCCCGAGCGGCGGAGGGACCTTTCCCTTCGCCGCTCGGGGTTGGATGCGCGCGGCAGCCGGGTAGAGGCTGCGAGCGCAGCCTCTACCCGGCTGCTGTGTGCATCTTGTAACCGCCGCGGCGAGCCGGCAGCCGGCTCGTGCCACGGCGGTTGCATGCGCGCGCAACCAACCGCCGCTGTTGCGCGCGCATGCGCCAGAGTAAGGCTTGGCGACGGACACGCCAAGCCTTTCTCTTAATAGTATAGATATATTTTTTATAATAAATTTTTGGTTTGTTTTTCGGATCCGATAATTCATTCTGTCGATACGATAATTCTGGTGATTCTATCGTGTTTTTTTTAAATAAATAAGATCCTTTTTTTTCTTATGAATATACATTTCACAACTTTATTTAATCACATTAAAAAATGGTATGAAAGCCAAGGAACAAAAAAAAATGAACAAAACGATTTAAAAAACTCTAAACTGACCCCAATGGTCGGACTTTAAAAATAAAAACCAGAACAAAAAGGTTTTAAAACAGAAAAATAGTTGATCAAAATGATCTGAAACGAAAAAAAAAAAAAAAAAAAAATTTAAAACAGACCGAAAAAAAAATTAACCCTTTCGCTGCTGAGGCATTTCACGGCTTCCCTTCACGCCTGTGTGCAGCACTGCGGTCTGCTGCTGAGCTAATTTTTAACAGTTTCGCTCCTCTTGTTTAAAAGCGTTTTTTTGAAGCCTTATTTTATAATATGACCCAGACATGTTATATATCGTTCTTTCCGGCAGACTCGGCAGATGATTCATAATATATCATTATCATATGTATGCGTCATGTCCTGTCTGTATATTATAACAAAAAATGCAATAAAATTAGAATTTTCAATGTTTGTTTTACAAGGTGTAAAGTGTTTTTTTCACATTTTAACATGCGAGTGTTTGCGGTTATATTTTATGAGTTGCGTTTGTTAAAAAAAATTGAAAAGGGGACTTGTTATATTTTTTTGGGTGAAAATTACACTATTTTTAACAGACGCACCCCATACAAAAATCCTTAGTGCAGCATCATAGTTCACATTATAATTGAAATGGGAACAATATTGCTGCATTAACAAAACAAAACAAAAAACCTGTTTATAAAAAATTTAAATATAAAAAAAAATAATTTTTAACATTGTCATGTTTGGTATTGTTGGAAAGGCCGTGCTCTGGTCGATCCAAAGATACCAAACATTAACCAACCGATTGCCGGCGGCCGCGTGCTTCCTGTTAGAATGGCCCGCTGACAGGAAGTGGAGCCGCTCGCCTGGCTGTTTCATCGATCCCAGGCCGGTCGCAGAGAGGTGAGCTGGGGGCACTATCCATGAGACCTGGGGCATTATCCATGAGAGCTGGGGCATTATCCATGAGAGCTGGGGCATTCCATGAGACCTGTGGCATATATCCATGAGACCTGGGGCATTATCCATGAGAGCTGGGGCATATATCCATGAGAGCTGGGGCATTATCCATGAGAGCTGGGGCATTATCCATGAGACCTGGGGGCATTATCCATGAGAGCTGGGGCATTATCCATGAGACCTGGGGGCATTATCCATGAGACCTGGGGCATTATCCATGAGAGCTGGGGCATATATCCATGAGAGCTGGGGCATTATCCATGAGAGCTGGGGCATTATCCATGAGACCTGGGGGCATTATCCATGAGACCTGGGGCATATATCCATGAGACCTGGGGCATTATCCATGAGACCTGGGGCATTATCCATGAGAGCTGGGGCATTATCCATGAGACCTGGGGCATTCTCCATGAGAGCTGGGGGCATATCCATGAGAGCTGGGGGCATATCCATGAGACCTGGGGGCATTATCCATGAGAGCTGGGGCATTATCCATGAGAGCTGGGGCATATATCCATGAGACCTGGGGCATTATCCATGAGATCTGGGGCATTATCCATGAGACCTGGGGGCAATTTCCATGAGACCTGGGAGCAATATCCATGAGACCTGGGAGCAATATCCATGAGACCTGGGGGCATTATCCATGAGACCTGGGGGCATTATCCATGAGACCTGGGGGCAATATCCATGAGACCTGGGGCATTATCCATGAGAGCTGGGGGCATTATCCATGAGAGCTGGGGCAATTATATCCATGTGAACTGAGAAAATATATCCATATAACCAGTGCCGTGTATATTATTCTGGGGGTCCAGTGCTGTGTATATAATTCTGGGGGGTCTGTGCCTGGATATATATATAGATTATATATAAAACGCGTTAGTCCAGTTGCCAAAATCGCGAGTATACCTGTAGGTAGTGATACCTTTCACTGATCAGTATAGTTTCCAGTTTACACTCTTGAAAGCTTGTCTTTTAAATGTAAAGTTAACCCAGTAAAAATGGTATCACCGGCACGCACTGCTATACTCGTGATTATATATATTTTTTCTTCAGGTAATAGGGGTTGTGGAATTCGTGGGTGAGTTCCCTCACTTTTTTTCTCAGGACTTGACCCCTGGAGGAGGTGTTGCGTGAAGCTGCAAACAGGGACAAATAAACTAGAGCTGAGCCGCACTGAGGATCTTTGGGTTGTGTCGGAGAAGACTTCACGCAGTGCTGCCATCAATATTTTTTGATAAATTCTTGGTTATACAATGAATGTGACTGTGGACAAAAATCCGTGTTGTTGTGACATCGCCTAAGCTTAACAAAACCAGGCCACGTCGGTAATCAAATCTCAAGGCAGTACAACAAGGTTGTGTTAGTGTGTGACATTTTTTGGCCAGGCAGGAAGTGTAGAATGTGCACAGTCACATTCATGGCCACAAATATGTTGACAAATTTATGACAAAGGGTCCATAGAAATGTCAATACATTTATGTACATATAATTTTAACAGTGTGGAAAAGAAACCAAGCAATACATATTAACTTATTAAGTAAGGAAAAGCAACGCACACAAACAGGAAAATAATTAGAAAAAATATAACATTTATTTACAACATGGGGAAGGGAAGGGAACATGCTAAGGATGGCAAACTGCCCAACAGTTACTGGCATTTGAGGAGATGTTGGAGCTGGTCCGCATCTTTGATTACAAAGATTATGGCTGCCGTAAGGGCCCTTACGGCAGGAAGAATAACACCCTCAAGTATCGTATCCTTGACAAGCTACGCACCACCATCCTGGAGCTGTTCGGGAAGGACCGGACGAAGGACCATCTCCGAAAACGCTGGTCCGACCTCAAGGCACGCGAGCAGGAGCAGCTGAGGCACATTCCGGTTACATTCGGGAGGAGGCTGGTCTCACTGCCGCTCCAGGATGTCTTGCGGCATTGCTTATGTGCTCCCGCAGTTCCTGGAGCAGTTCCTGTATGGCGTCGATGGAGATAACAGCCAGGCGTAGCTCGCGGATCGCCTCCTGATTTATTAGCCTGACACTGGACGTGTCCGGTCTGGCTTCTCCTTCTATATATCCAATAAATGAAAGAAGGAAAATACAGTAAGTAAAGTAGGTTTCTATTTATGACTGAAAGTCTTGAAAAAATATAACAGTAGTATATACCAGTGCTGGCGGCCTCCTCCTGCTCCTCCTCCTGCTCCTGCTCTTCCTCCTCCTGCTCCTCTTGTGCTATACATAATTTTTTTTATTTAAAATACAGTAAACAAAAAATGTTTCTGTTTTTGACCAAAAGTCGTTGCAAAATAAAACAGTATATACCAGCGCTGGTGGTCGCCCGTGGCTCCTCCTCCACTGGGGCACTGGTGCCCGCCGGGGCAGATGCTGCCTTCTTCCTGTCTTCTGCCAAATCCAAAAAATAACACGTAAATAATGCAGACTGGAAAAAATGGTATATCTATACAATATATTGCCGAAAGTATTGCGACACCCCTCCACTACCCACTAGCACTAGCAGCTTGACACACCACTACTCCCATCTCATAGTTCTAAAGTCACAAAATATTTATTTATTTCCTCTGCACATAGACATATATTACCGTTCATTACATATTTTTTTCAGAAGTAAACATTACGTTTATTCAATAAAAACTATTATTTGTGTTGTGTGCATACAAAACGCATTGTGCGACTGCTTTTAGTTATTTTATAGATGCCTCAGCCTCAGTTTCACTTTCAGTTTCTGCTAATAAAACTGGATATTGCAGAAACAACAGAAATCCACCATTTTGGTTTGAAATTTGCATCTAAAGCATTCAATGACACTGCTGCAGCAAACTGAAGTGCTGCGCTGCAACAATTCAGCAGCTGGATAGGATGTATTGAACGCGGCTCTCTTTGGATGCACTTTCAGAAGAACTACATGTCCCATCCTACCACTTAGCAGAGACGCAGAGATTTTTATTGATGCGCAGATGGGAGCCAATATTGGGCAAGCTGCGGGTCATCTCGTATGCATCACTCAATCACAACAACCTCCCCCCCCAGCACACTACAGTACACACAGTGCCAAAAGAAATCCAGCATTGTAACTTCATCTACATACATCAAATGTCACAATTTTCACGAATACGTAAAATCACAAAAAAGAAGAGCTATGGCAAAAATGCATGTATGACGAGTCGTGAAAACGCAAAGCTATACACAATCACATTGCATGAAAAAAGTACTAGATAAATCAACGTATTTCTGTGCACATTAGCACATGCAAGCACATTATTATACAGGATTTATATAGCCCCAACAGTTTGCGCAGCGCTTTACAATATAACAAGACACTTACGTTCGGCTATGACGCGACGGATGTGCCTCAGCTGCTCCTGCTCGCGTGTCTTCAGATCAGACCAGCGTTTTCTGAGCTGGTCCTTCGTCCGGTCTTTCCCAAATAATTCCGCGATGGTGGTGCGTAGCTTATCTAGGATATGGTTCTTGCGCGCGTTATTCTTTCTGCCGTAAGGGCCCTTACGGCAATCATAGTCTTTGCGATCAAAGATGCGGACCAGCTCCAACATCTCGTCAAACGCCATGTTACTGGCCCGCTTCTTCCTGGGTGTCTCTGGGGTGGAAGCAGATGAGGAGGTGTCCGAATGGGACTCTCTGTTTCTTCCTTCAGCCATGATAAATAATTTCAAATTTTTTTGGCAATTGTCAAAACTCTGTACAAAAAAGGCTCAATAAAGTTACGACATCCGCGCGCGCGCGCATGCGCGACCCGTGGACGAATCGGATCCGACCCGATTACGAATTTTCATATCGACAGAATTATCGGATCATTGGAAACAAAAAAAACAAGTGATATAACCGGTAATAGTTAAATATACGATGTCCAGAATTACCGAACTGGAACCGAAATCATGAATAGAGCGAAAATAAATTTCGATTTGACACATTTCAAGTCCATTCGAAAATTCCAAAAATATTTAGTTTCGGCTCGGAAAACTTTTCGGATCTGCCGTTTTCGGATCTAAAAATTTTCGGAAAATCGGCCGCATCCGAAAACACGAAACGGGAAATTTCGTGAAAATTCCGAAATTCCGAAACCCGAAATGCACATCCCTACTGTCCTGCGTCAATCAATCCCTCTGCCTCCCATGGGGGTGTTATTTTAAATAAAAATGAATGGCTTGAGATCAATGGAGCTTTCCCATTGGCTCAAGCCATTCAATTGCTCCAATTGCTCTCAGTGCTCTGAGGCACTGAAGGCATGATTCAGGAAGTAGGCCAGCTTGAGCTATGCAATTAGCGTAGCGTTCAGCTGCACAAATTGCGTAGGCTAGGCTCAGTGCTGCCACTGTTGTCTGTGTGATGAATCACACACACAGCAGCCGGCAAACAAAGAAAAGAAAAAAAAGTGGACAGGAAGGGCAGCGAGGGAGCGTGGAGCAGGTGAGTATGGAACTTTTATTCAATCTAAAATTTTATTTTAGTACAGATTCACAGCTGAGCACACTGACTTAATGGCAGGTGAGGCCTTGCCTCCCCTGCCACCCCTGACTGCACGTCCCTGCCGCAGGTGCCTCAATTACTTCCCTGTGTTTCCCTACTTAAGGGGCTAGCTCCCACAATGCAGTACTGCTGCATTGACAGGCTTGCCCAGACACTGGTCTCCATTGCCAAGCTGTGTTTCCATTGCCAAGCCGTGTTTCCATTGCCAAGTTGTATCCTGCTCCAAGTTGCATCCTGTGTATCCTGCTCCACATAATATCCTGTGTATCCTGCTCCAAGGAATATCCTGTGTATCAGCTCCAAGTTGCATCCTGTGTCCATAGCCCTCTTTTGTACTGTGGAACCTGTCTGTGTGTCTTTATCACTGCATTGTGGGCTCATCTTCTCACCTACCGGTCCTGATCTCTGACAACATGTAGTCATGCAAATTAAAGGACATAGAAATTGTCATAGGCCATACAACCCAGTGTACATAATAATAATGATCTAATACCTAACACAGAGTGACTACAAATCAAGGACCAATACAGCAATTCTCACATCAAAAAATAGGCCCCCCTCATTTACCATAAAAATATATAAATTGAATATGATATTAAGGTTCTAGCGGGTCAATCTACCAGCATCCTATCTTGAAAGCATAGCAGAACACTGCTCAAAAAGCATCAAAAGCTTTTACTTCAGCAGATCACTGCCTACATTTACCATAGTAATTATTTCAATACATATGAGAAAGGATTTTACCAGGAAGGATACATTGAGATTTCTCTAGTTTTCAAGTAAAAGTCCTGGGTGGCGAGTATGTACCGTTAGGTGTCTTGCCCAAGGACACTTACTGGAGAGGTTGCTCCATATGCAGTACAAACACTCATTAATGCTAAGCAAATTTAGAGCTCATGTCATAAACTTCGGCACCATGCCTACTATTGTTCAGAAAGTATCAAGATGTACAGTCAGGTCCAGAAATATTGGGACATTGACACAATTCGTTAGATCCCTGGTGATGCTCTGCCAGGCCTCTACTGCAACTGTCTTCAGTTCCTGCTTGTTCTTGGGGCGTTCCATATGCAAATCAGGCTGCTCTCACCCAGATAGGGTGACCAGTACTGATTGCCAAGGATGTCATCCCTGCATGAGAGGTGCAGCAACCCCGACGATCGTTCCGGCCTTATTAGGCCTCGTCAGGAGGGTATAGCTGACACCCCTCTAGGCACATCAAGCAAGGGGTCCACGTCTGGATAACCCTGGATGTACATTTACCTTGGCAGATCACTGCCTACATTTACCATGATTGTGTGAGCAAAGGAAAGTACAGTTGCGATCAGCAATATGTATCCAATCCCGACACTCAATAATACTAAGCTAGTTTAGAGCTCAAATCATATACTTCAGCACCATGCCTACAATACCAAGACTACACATCTATACAACAACACAAAAAAAGTAGATAGTCAATTAGACCCGCACCTTCATTTGGAAACTGTTAAAAACAATTAGCACACTCCATCTATAACACTCAACATGTTTCGCCCACACTGGGCTTTGTCAAGAGTGATGCTAATAATTGTTTTTTTTTATGCTTTATTGGCTGCCTTATATGTTTTATAGGTTGCCTCAGATTTATCGGATTTAAAAGCTTTAAATGTCTTCTTTTTATTTTTCATTTCCTTGATTATCTTCCCGAGCCAGATTTCAGTCTATTTCTTTCATATGTATTACTCAGTGGAATATATTGGCACGTGTGCTTTTCTGGGGTTAGTTTAAAAATATTCCACTTTAGACATGTGCATTCGTTTTAGTACTAAAACAATTTAGTCCGAATTTTGGGATAATTTAGTTTTCGTATGACTCAAGAGATATGAAACTGCTCAGTACAAAAACGAAAGAAACTAAAATAAAATGCACTACATTTTAGTTTCAGTCCTTTTTGTGATAATACATTGATGAGTGAAGGAGACCAGCAATGAAGAGTGCAACATTGCAAAGCTACAGAAAAGATTTGTATGTGTAATCCTTCCCGACCCCTACCCAAAATCTGACAGTGATAGAGCTCCAGAATACTCACTCGCAGCACAGGCAGCCAGCACAGGAGAGGAAACCTTTACTTAACCCTTGCATGTCTATGAGGCAGACAAGATGAAAAAAGCAGCTGGAGAAGGAAAACATTCAAATAAATCACACTGAAAGCTAATGACAGAGGAGGGCTGGATAGTAAAAAACCCTTTATAACAAGCAGCGCTGCGAGAAGAGAGGGACTTTATAAACCGTGTGTTATCTCCCCTCCCGCTCTGCATAATAGGGGCTTAGGTCTGATACATTTTATATTATCCAGGAGCACAATCCCACTTTCCTCATCTATAATACACGTTTTATATAAAGTCCCTCTCCTCTCCCAGTTCTGCTTGTTATAAAGGGTTTTTTACGTCTGATACATTTAGTATCCAGCGCTCACAATTACTGTCATTATGAGCCTTCAGTGTGATTCATTTGAATGTTTTCCCTGGATTTAAAGTGCTTTATTTTATTATAAAAATAAATTTGCACCAGTCATCTCTTCTCTGAGCTTTCAGACCGATTTACGTTAATATTTTCCCTCTCCCCTGCTTTTATATTCCTGTGTCTCCCCCACAGAGATACAAAGTTTAAGTAAAAGTTCCCTCTCCTGTGCTGGATAAGCATCGCATTCCAAAGTTCTGCACCCTCCACATGCCAATGCAGTAGGATGTTCTATACAGATAGTGGCATTAATTAATGCAGGAGGATGTTCTATACATTATACAGAGAGGGGTATTAATGCAGGAGGATGTTATATACATTATACAGAGAAAGGTATAAATTGAGGAGTATGTTCTATACAGTGAGGGACATTAATTAATTCAGGTGGATGTTGTATACATTATACAGAGAGGGGTATTAATTAATGCAGGAGGATGTTATCTACATTATACAGAGAGGGGTATTAACCCCTTCACTGCTGAGGCATTTCACGCCTGTGTGCTGAGCTCATTTTTACCGCTTTCGCTCATCATGTTTAAACGCGATTTGAAGCCACATTTTAATAAATGACCCAGACATATTATATATCGTTCTTTCCGGCAGACTACGCAGATTCATAATATGTCATTATTATATGTATACGTCATGACCTGCCTGTATATTATAACAAAAAATACAATAAAAATTGAATTTTTAATCATCTGCAGTGTGTAAAGTGTTTTTTTTTCACATTTTATCACATGAGCATTTGCGGTTATGTTTTCTATGGGGTGCGCTTGTACAAAAAATTTGAAATGGGGACTTGTTACTATTTTTGGGGGGAATTACGTGATTTTTAGCAAACGCACCCCATAGAAAAAAATCATTAGTGCAGCATCATTGTTCACATTATAATTGAAATGTGAACAATATTGCTGCATTAATAAAAACAACACACAAAAAAAAATCATGTTTTTTTTTTTTTTATTTATTTATTATTATTATTTTTTTTTATTATTATTTTTTTACTTTTTACCTAGTCATGTTGGGTATCATTCGAAGGCCATGCTCAGGCCTTTCAAATGACATCCTCCATGACCCCCTAGCTGTCACGGTTCTGGAGATATCGGGGTCACAAGAACCCCCTATCTCCACCAGGGGATTTCCTTGGGAAATCCCCGGCAGCTAGGGGTTCCCCGGCTATCTGACGTCATCACGCTATGCGTGATGACGTCAGACAGCGAGGGGAGTCCCGGGGGCGGAGCCGCCATCCAAGATGGCGGCCCCCACCGGAGATAGGCTGCACTTCGGCGCCGCAAGGCGCTGAAGTGCAACCCAGCACTTGAGGGGTTAAAGCCAGGCATCGCTTAAAAGGGGAGACTCTCCCCTTTTAAGCGGTGCCTGGCTTTTACCGCTGCTCCTTCCCGATCGGGAGGGAGAGGGATCCGAATGGATCCGCTCCCCTCCCTTCCAGGCTATCTCCCGGCATTGCCGGGGGGTCGCCTGGAAATGACGTCATCGCGCATGGCGCGATGACGTCATTTACGCCGGGAGGCGCTTGACTTCAGCGTCTGAGGACGCTGAAGTCAGAACGCCGTGGGACCCCGGACAGAGAGGTGAGTATCTCCGCCGGGGGTCCCAAATAGCTGATGACGTGTGGGGCACGTCCTCAGCATGCAACGTGCATCACTGAGGACGTGTCCCACACGTCTTCAGCAGTGAAAGGGTTAATTAATGCAGGAGGATGTTATCTACATTATACAGAGAGGGTTATTAATTAATGCAGGAGGATGTTCTATACATTATACAGAGAGGAGCCTTTTTTTAGCCCATTAAATACAGTGACTGTGAGCGCTGAGATCGGCTGCTTGTTTTTTTTTTAGAAAGGATTTTACCAGGAAGGATACATTGAAATTTCTCTCGTTTTCAAGTATGTCCTGGGTGGTGAGTATGTACCGTTAGGTGTCTGGCCAAGGACACTTACTGGAGAGGTTGCTCGCTGGGATCGAACCCATGACTCCACAGGCTCTCTCCATGCAGAGTAGTGACATTACCTCTACTCCACCCAGCCGGCATTATTATCTCTTAATACAATGTATCAGGCTCAGCTGTTACAGTAACTGACTAACAGCGCTCAGAGTTTCAGTAAAACAAGGAAATAATATTGTTCTAATCTCTTATATATAAAAATATTTTTTACTAGTTTTACTGAAACTCTGAGTGCTGTGATGAGCAGCAGTCAGTTACTGAAACAGCTTTGCTGACACATTGTGCTGAGAGTGAGAGATACTGTAACAAGCTGCCAATATCAGCTCTCTGAGGAGCCACCACTACAATATTAATTGTATCCACTGGTTTTCAGATGAATGAAATTAGTTTTTATTCTAAAGAACTGAAAACGAATTTCTTTAGCAACTAAATAAATTGCATTTTAGGACTAATCCATTAGTTCAAAATGAAATTTTGTGCTGTGCACATGTCTATTCCACTTAGCCTGTGTTTTTTAAATAAATCGCTAACCAGATGTGTGATATTTGGCTTCAAATCATGATTAACATACAAACATACTCCTCCTCCTTTCTTATGTTCTCTATCCTCCTAAACAATGTGTTTAAATTTACAGTCCAGTCATGTGTTTTATCCCATCACATTTTCATTTTACCTATTATATCCTATTGTTTAGTAAATGTTATTGCCTCTAGTTCCCCGTCTTGTTATTGAGTCTTCTTGCATTAGCAAGCATACATTTAATATTGTCATGACCTACACATTCAGAATGTGACTTTACATTGCATGCCTCCTCTGTTCTGACAATATCTCTCCCCCCATCTCCACCCCCTTAATCTGAGCTGAATCCCATCCACTATCTGTTCTGTCTCCATTTTGTACGCTTCTGTATCCCTCCCTCCCTTCCACTAGTTTAAAGTCTCCTCCAACCTTTTAGCCATCCTGTCCCCCAGCACAGCAGACCCTCTTCCATTCAGGTGCAATCCATCATTACTATAGAGATTGCACCCCAATGCAAAATGAGCCCAGTGCTCTAAAAACCCAAAACCCTCCTTCCTGCACCAAAGACTTTATCCACGCGTTGACCTCCCTGAACTCCGGCTGCCTTTCCACTGTAGTGCGTGGCAAAGGTAGTGTCTCAGAAAAAAACTTCTTCAGTTAATTTCCTTGTTCTCGGACCTCATTCTTAAGGTCCTTTCATCTTTTACTTACTTTGTCATTAGTACCAATATGGACCATGACAGTTGGGTGTTGTCCAGCCCCTCCCAATAATCCATCCACACTCTCAGCCACATGCCTAACACAGGCACCCATCAGACCGCAAACTGTCCGGTTAAAGCGACCAGAGTGACAGATTACCAATTGTGTACTCTCTTAATAATAGAGTCCCCTACTACCACAACCTGCCTAGGCTTGCTTACATTCTTTATCCCTCCCTACTTGGAGGGCTGATCCCAGAGTTGTAACTACATACAGTCAGGTCCAGAAATATTGGGACATCGACACAATTCTAACATCTTTGGCTCTATACACCTCCACAATGGAGTTGGAATGAAACAAACACAATGTGCTTTAACTGCAGACTGTCAGCTTTAATTTGAGGGTATGTACATCCAACTCAGGTGAACGGTGTAGGATTTACAGCAGTTTGCAGATGTGCCTCCCACTTGTTAAGAGACCAAAAGTAATGGGACAGAATAATAATCATAAATCAAACTTTCCCTTCTTAATACTTGGTTGCAAATCCTTTGCAGTCAATCACAGCCTGAAGTCTGGAATGCATAGACATCACGAGACGCTGGGTTTCATCCCTGGTGATGCTCTGCCACGCCTCTACTGCAACTGTCTTCAGTTCCTGCTTGTTCTTGGGGCTATTGCATAACATTCCACTTCTGTCCCTTCAAAAACTCTTTGGTTGCTTTTGCAGTATGCTTTGGGTCATTGTCCATCTGCACTGTTAAGCTCCATCCAATGAGTTGTGCAGCATTTGACTGAATGTGAGCAGATAATATTGCCCGAAACACTTCAGAATTCATCCTGCTGCTTTTGTCAGAAGTCGCATCATCAATAAACACAAGAGAACCAGTTCCATTGGCAGCCATACATGCCCACGCCATGACACTACTACCACTCTGTACTCTACTCTTCCCATCACTCTGGTACAAGTTGATCTTGGTCTCATCTGTCCATGGGATCTTGTTCCAGAACTCTGAAGGCTTTGTTAGGTGTTGTTTGGCAAACTCTAATCTGGCCGTCCTGTTTTTGAGGCTCACCAATGGTTTACATCTTGTGGTGAACCCTCTGTATTTACTCTAGTGAAGTCTTCTCTTTATTTTTGACTTTGACACACATACACCTACCTCCTGGAGAGTGTTCTTGATCTGGCCAACTGTTGTGAAGAGTGTTTTCTTCACCAGGGAAAGAATTCTTCATTCATCCACCACAGTTGTTTTCCGTGGTCTCCCGGGTCTTTTGGTGTTGCTGAGCTCACTGATGCATGCCTTCTTTTTGAGAATGTTCCAAACAGTTGTTTTGGCCACGCCTAATGTTCTTGCTATCTCTTTGATGGGTTTGTTTTGTTTCTTCAGCCTAATGATGGCTTGCTTCACTGATAGTGACAGCTCTTTGGATCTCATCTTGAGAGTTGACAGCAACAGATTCCAAATGCAAATAGCACACTTGAAATGAACTCTGGGCCTTTTATCTGCACATTGTAATTGGGGTAATGAGGGAATATAACACACCTGGCCATGGAACAGCTGAGAAGCCGATTGTCCCATTACTTTTGGTCCCTTAACAAGTGGCAGGCACATCTGCAAACTGCTGTAAGCCCTACACCGTTCACCTGAGTTGGATGTACATAACCTCAAATTAAAGCTGACAGTCTGCAGTTAAAGCACATTGTGTTTGTTTCATTCCATCACCATTGTGGTGATGTATAGAGCCAAAGATGTTAGAATTGTGCCGATGTCCCAATATTTCTGGACCTGACTGACGTTACATAGGCTGAAAAAAGACAAGCGTCTATCAGGTTCGGCCTTTCACACATCATCTTCTGCTGTTAATCCAAAAGAAGGCAAAAAACCCAGTCTGAAGCGCTCGCCAAGATGCAACACACTGGGAAAAAATTCCTCCTTGACCCCATAATGGCAGTCTCCTTGGATTTCTCCTTGGATCAAGAAGCTTACCCACATCTTAAATATTATGACCCTTAATATTCTGTGTCTGCAGGAAGTCATCCAGTCCTTTTTTAAAAGTCTGTACAGTCTCTGACCCAACCACCTCAACACGCAGAAAATTCCACAGCTTTATTATTCTCACCGTAAAATAGCCCTTCCTATGCTTTAGGCTGAATTTCTTTTCATCCAGTCTAAATGGGTGACCTTGTGTCCTGTGTATAGTCCTGTTAATGAATAGGTTTCCAGACAATAGTTTATAATGGCCCCGTATATATTTATGTATAGTTATCAGATCCCCTCTAAGGCATCGTTTCTCTAAACAAGTTTAAACTTGTTTAGCCTTTCCTCATAACTTAAACCTTCTATTCCCATTATTAATTTAGTCGCCTGTCTCTGCACTTTTTCTAGCGCTATAATATCCTTTCTTAAGACAGGAGCCCAAAATTGCACGCATATTCAAGATGCGGTTTTACCATTGATTTAAGGCAAAATTATGTTTTCATCCCGAGAGTGAATTCCTCTTTTAATGCATGCCAATACCTTGCTGGCCTTGGCGGCTGCTATTTGACATTGGGCATTGTTTCTTAGTTTGAAGTCTATGATAATTCCCAAATCCTTCTCCTGCTTTGATTTCCCTAACTCAGTACCATAGTGTGGCGGGATGGAAGTCCGCCTGCGGTCCTGCTCTATCCGACCCCCCCCTTTGATGGCGTCCAGCCCGACTACCGAGTGGCACGGCACTCGGCGTCTCGAGCAGCCTGGAGGATGAAATGGCGTTGGTCCGGCGTCTGGAGAGATGGTGCGGTGTTGCCTTGGGGATCCCGTTCCTGGGTTGAGTGGTGTTGCAGGCGACCGCTGAGTGTCTCCTGCAATAGTGATTGTAGCTCTGAAATGAAGACACCAGACGCGGCTGTATGCTTTAAAACAGTGAACTGAATTTTATGGGTTTCAACAGGGTTATTTATACAACTTCCCACAAACAGATTACCAACTCCCCCACCCATACAACCAGCACTGATTGGCTCCTTTCCCAGCCTCCTGTTCCCTATCAGGTCCCTTTCAGCCTTCCCATTGTCCAGGGATTAGGCAGATGAGGTCTTGGAAAAGCCTCCAGTCAGATGGCTTGCTGTATCCTCTATTTTGCCCTTTCAGGCTCCCCCATTGTCCAGGGGATTGGGCAGATGAGGTCTTGGAATAGCCTTCAATCCTCTGGCCCGCTGCATCCTCCATTTTGGGGCATGAGATCCTTTGTTCTGTGAAACCATTCTGGGATGAGCAAAATGGCGACGGGGAAAAACACATACAAACGGTTTCTTTCATACTTTTACAGTCACATCATACAGGGTACATTTTCATTACATTACACCAATAAAACCACATCTAGCAATAAGATAAGAGGTCCATAGACTCACACGCAAAACCAAAACGAAAACAGGAAAAATGGTCTTTAAAAAGGGTTCAGTCTTTAGTCCTGTGGCTCGCTGAAAAGAGCTCTCATGTCCGTTCCGTGACACATAGTGTATAAGTGTGGTTCTTCACTCCAAAGTGCATAACTTTGCATTTATCTACCGTACATTAAGTTCATCTACCATTTAAGTGCCCAGTCTCCCGATCTATCTAAATCCCTCTGCAGCGAAGTAACCTCCTGCTCACATTGTATTACTTTTCCTAGTTTTGTGTCATCTGCAAACACTGATACATGACTTTCGATGCCTATTTCAAGATCATTTATAAATAAATTGAATAGAATTGGTCCTATAACAGACCCCTGAGGGACACCACTTACCACTGATGTCCATCTTGAAAATGTAGAAAACACATGGATCAGAGATCCACTAGGTAGATGAGGACCATTACCACAAGTATTAAAACAGGGATAAATTTTATTAAACACATATAATGACCATACAAAAACATCAACCACTAAACCAATAACCATAAAAGAGAACAAAGAAAAAAAGTCCGGACCTGAACAAAAATAATCTAAAACCACATCAAACTGGACACCAGCAAACCAAATTTCAGAAATGCAAAGTCCTGGTGCTGTAACCACTATGTTGTAACTAGGGATGAGCTGTTCGGTTCGATCTGTTCGGAGTTCGCATCGAACATCGGCCGTTCTACAGTTTGAGAACTTCGAACTTTTTGGGACGTTCGCCAAAAGTTCGAAAAAAAAACATTGAAAAAAGTATAAAAAATGCTTAAAAAAATACTAAAGAAATCTAGAAATAAAGAGACTCTTTACTGCAGAATATTATAAGCAACGGTTTATTAGATATTGAATTAAAACGGGAATATTTTTAACATTGAAGCCTATGTGATAAAACATTCTTGTTACTAAAACATCAGGCAGACACGGCCCTCTAATCAGGCACTGTAGAGGGCAGCCTGCAGGGGCCTCCCAAGGATCCCCTTGAGGAGCATGCGATGACAGAGCTGCGACTGTGCAGGCTAGCCGCCCGGGTGCATGTGGCAAAGACAGGCAGCACAGGGAGGGAGCCACTGCACCTGCGGCCACGGCAGACCCCCCCACAACTAGGATCCAGGGAGCCCCCACTGACCACCAGGCTAAGGTAAGGCGACACATTTCTAAAAAAAATAAAATCCGAGGACATTTTTAAATGTCCCCGGGAACATAAAATAAAACCTTTTTTTTTCTTTCTCTACCTGACTGAATGTATTTAATATTATATATATTAGATACATTCAGCCAGGTAGAGGGGGGTGGCATGTGGGCTGCGCGGGGTCTCAGGCAGTGGTTTGTTTTTTTGTGTGTATATTTTTAGCAAATTTATAGGGGAAGGTAAGGGCAGGTATGATATATATATATATATATATATATATAGATAAGATATATATCTATATTCTTATAAATATATATATCCAGACATGTATTACACACACATTTTGGCAACTAATTGCCCCCCCCATTTGGTTGATCCCTCCAGAAGAAATGTTGAACCCGATAGAGCAGACAATAATATATATATTCTCTGCTCTGTTGGGTTCAACATTTCTTCTGGAGGGGGGCGCATTTAGTTGAGATTGTCCACATGCCACCCCCCCATGTGCGTATGTGTATATATGGTCTGAGGTCTGTGGCTGCGTGTTGATATATACGTATATATAGGTCTGCATGTTGATATATACGTATATGTCTGTGTGTGGTATCAATGCATCCCTACTCTATACACGGCGCTCCGTGTCCCTATAATATATATGATCAGGTGTTACTTTTTTTTATATTTTTATACTATTCCTATTAAATTAACAGTAATTTTTGATGTATTTTATTCAGTAGAAACGTTTTTTTGCCTATATAACAAGTGCTTTGTGAAAATAAAACGGTTTTGTGTGTACATTTTAATTTAGTTAGTGGATTCCTGTCCAGTGCGGTGAGAAGCATGTAGTGTAGACACGCTGCGAGGCGGAGCGGAGTGAAGGCAAGCCTGCAAAATGTTTGCTTCTCTTCACTTCGCTACTCTGTGCGTCGCTACATGCTCAGTGTGTCTCAGCCTTTATTCCCGCATCGCTATCTTACCGAAT
The DNA here is from genome assembly GCA_009667805.1 of Leptobrachium leishanense. Taxonomy (NCBI): domain Eukaryota; kingdom Metazoa; phylum Chordata; class Amphibia; order Anura; family Megophryidae; genus Leptobrachium; species Leptobrachium leishanense. Next base: position 72,742 of record RXON01000276.1, read on the forward strand.
CAGTTAGTATACTTGTTACTGACCCTGCTTGTTCTGAGGACCCGATCTGTTGCCGACTTTGCCTGCCATTTGACTATTCTCTCTGTGTATTCCCTGCCTGTTCTGTTTGCTTCCTGTTGCTACTGGTGTGCGCCGATTCTCACCATATACAGTAGCGCAGTACAAGTGCCTAAACATTGCTGATCTGGTTTTGTTATAGCTGCTGATGTAACTGAATAGATCAGGGATCTCTTCTGCATTCCCAAAACCTCCACCACTGCACTCTTCCACAATACCACAGAGGGGTTACTTACGATGTGAAGGCACTTGCTGCCACCAAAGGCACAATATTTGGGTGCACTGCCACTGACGCCTATACCAGATTCATATCATTTTAATATTTGACCGCAGGGTCCAACCCTGCACTCTTCCATAATACCACAGAGGGGTTACGGTGTGACGGCACTGTTGCCGACACTAAAGGCCCAATTTACTTTCATCCAAAGCCTGCATAAGTTTCTCCATAATTTAGCCAAAAAAATCACTAAACTTGTTCTGCGTGTCCTAAAATGTCTCCTCTTTTCATACAGACTGCCGCCCCAAGCAGTTGTTTATGAATAAATTAAAGGAAAACCATTTACCGTCATTTGAAATGTCATTTTTTTGTTTTTAAATGTTTTTATACATCCTACAAATCCGCCACTTCACGGGCAGGTTATGGGGACCTCCTAGGCACGTTATTTGAAGGAATTTTTCTTTTTTATTCTTAACCTTTATTTCATGGAAAACTCACTGTTCCTTTAAAAACTTTTTTTTTACTTTTTGTCCTTGTTTCCTGTCCCCCAGGGCACTACCCGGACCCCCATACACCTTTTATGGAAAATATCTTGCATATATGCCCTCTTGCAGGGCACTCTAAAAATCGAACTTTCAAGTCCCATTGACTTGCATTGTGTTCGGTTCGTGTTCGCGTTCGAACTCTAACTTTGGAATTGTTTGAGTTCGAATGTGAATCGAACACGGGGGTGTTCGGCTCATCACTAATTGTAACCACGGGTGCCAGTTGATGATGTGTGCCTGACTGACCCTCAGAAGTTCGGTCAGGGTTCTGACAATCAGAGAAGAACTTTCAGTTTAACAAAAGAGTGCACAAACACCTCACATTTAGATGTAGTTACACTTTGCATGTGTCGATTGCCATAAAATAAGACAATAGGGCAAATGCAGTGACCCAAATGCAGTTGAGTTCATATTATTAGATAGTATTGCATCATTTGATTATGGCTACTAATGCACAATTGTAGCAATTCATGCAGACAGAACCCCCCAAAAGAAAGGCAGGCTAAAATATTTCACACTGGTTTCACCCCCCGGTGTTAGCCAGTAAATGCCCAAATTTAATCAATTTCCATCAATTGTTGCCAATGAGGTATGTGCGATTACTCAATCCTACAGTTTATATACAGTGGCAAGAAAAAGTATGTGAACCCTTTGGGATTACGTGGAGTTTTGCAGGAATTGGTCATAAAATATGCTCTGATCTTCATCTAAGTCACAACAATTTGAAAAACACAGTCTGCTTAAAATAATACAACACAAACATTATATGTTTTCATGTTTTTATTTAACAGAACATGTAAACATTCACAGTGCAGGGTGGATAAAGTATGTGAACCTTTGGACTTAATAACTGGTTGAACCTCCTTTGGCAGCAATAACCTCAACCAAACGTTTCCTGTATTTGCAGATCAGACCTGCACAACGATCTGGAGTATTTTTGGACCACTCCGCTTCACAAAACTGTTTCAGTGTAGCAATATTCTTGGGATGTCTGGTGTGAATCGCTCTCTTAAGGTCATGCCACAGCATTTCAATCGGGTTGAGGTCAGGACTCTGACTGGGCCACTCCAGAAGGTGTATTTTGTTTTGTTGAAGCCATTCTTTTGTTGAATTACTTGTATGCTTTGGGTCATTGTCCTGTTGCATCACCCATCCTCTGCGGAGCTTCAGTTGGCGGACAGATGGTCTTATGTTTTCCTGCAAAATGTCTTGATAAACTCTGGAATTTATTTTTCCATCAATGACAACAATCCGTCCAGGCCCTGAGGCAGCAAAGCAGCCCCAAACCATGATGCTCCCTCCGCCATGTTTTACAGTGGGGATGAGGTTTTGATGTTGGTGTGCTGTGCCTTTTTTTCTCCACACATAGTGTTGTGTGTTGTGTGTTTTTTCCAAACAACTCAATTTTGGTTTCATCTGTCTGCAGAATATTTTGCCAGTAGTGTTGTGGAACATCCAGGTGCTTTTTTGCAAACTTCAGATGTGCTGCAATATTCTTTTTGAACAGAAATGGCTTCCTCCGTGGTGTCCTCCCATGTTCAATAAACACATGAAAACATATAATGTTTGTGTTGTATTATTTTAAGGGTTCACATACTTTTTCTTGCCACTGTATTTGATTTAAAGAAGGCATTTTTCCTCTATAGGCACCTGGCATAAATATACAGGGGGACCAGAAATAAAGCAGCACGTCCGACACGCGTTTCGCGTAAGTCTGCTCCTCAGGGATGTAGAAATACAATGTATCAGGACCCCTTATGTAGGACACATCGCCGGGATGAAGGCGGTCACATGGGACACACATAACCAATCAGCATGTGCATCAGCACAGATTGCTTGCATTGGGTATTACATATCATGCGGTCTCAATGGGCCAATTGCAGAGCAGCATCAGAAAGTAACCCAGCAACGAGAGGAATCACACACAGCCCACACGACGATGTAATTACATGCGGATCGCGATCCAGCTTGTTATGGGGGTGAAACTCTCCAACTCCTAATAGGAGAGTCAATCACTGGTGACTAGATCAACTTGGGCATGGTGATCAACTGTCACTACGATAACTGTATACTCTCCATAATGGAGGAGACAGATGCAGCTCATACATAGATGAGCCGCCGGCAAGCCATCGTTGCTAGGCAACCTAAAACATCCTGCATGTATAGCATACCAGGGAAACAATGGACAGTCCCCCATAAGGAAATGGGAGGAGGTGGCATGATAGATGGAGAAGCCACCCCCCTATGGATACACATTATTAAACCTGGATATAAAAGGGTGAAAATAGATCATTACATGATCATGCTGCATCTAACCCTACAAACACTGCCCCCATAAGACCCAAAATAAATACCCACAATACTTATACAGCCCAGAGGGCTGTACCCATGTGAAATTAGCAGTGATAACCGTATCTGCATACACATGTAATTATTGATCCATGTATCGTAAATAACACTCTTAGCTGTATATATGAGAGTATATATATATAGCCAACGCAATATCAGAAATAGGACTCCAGAATGAGTACCTCATAACAACTAACCCTATACACTAGTAGGGCTATAGTGAAGGAATAATGAATATTCATGTAATGATGCAGAACAAAATAAAACAGAAAACAAGAGACCAGGGAGTTCAGATGAAAGAGGTATAATTGAATTCCTCGTTTAAGCCTGCTGGATATTGAGTGCCACGTTTGAAAATTCATCTAGCTTCATGTTGTCTCAGCTTTTGATCAAAGTCCCCTCTTCTAGGTCCTAATTCCAGTCGTTCGATTACTTGAAAAGAAAGACACAAGGCATCCCCATCGTGATAGCTATGTACATGTCTATATATGGGGTATCCACCCCATTCCTGACATTGCCCACATGTTGTAGGATACGTCTGCGAAATTGCTGATATGTTTTACCCACATATTGTTGTAGGCATGCGCATGTCATTAAGTAGATCACCATACTGGAGGTACAATTGGCGAATTGCCTAGTGGAAACAATCTTTTTGGTGACATGACTATTAAATGTTCGACTTAAAGATGTAATCACATGCCTTACAATGTCCGCATTTATGAGTGCCTAAAGGCATAGCCAACCAACTTTCAGTGGGCTTGGTAAAGTTTTGGTAACTATGTACCAGCAGGTCTAGTAGATTTTTTTGATCTTCCAGCTACAAAGGTAGGTGTAGCTGGTAATACCTCTGTAAGGGACTCCTCAAGATGTAAAAGGGGCCAGAATTTCCCACAAATGGTTTTAATTGTGTCCCAGCCGCTATTAAAGGTGACCACGAATCTAACTGTTTTAGACGCTCTCTCCTTACTTACGGGTATCAGCAAACTTGCTCTGTCAGTCTCAATAGCTTGTTTATATGTACGTTTCAAAGGATTAGGATACCCCTTCTCACGAAACATAGATCTTAGTTTAGAGGCTTCTTTTTGAAATGCACAAACACTCGAACAGTTTCTGTGGGCTCGCAGATATTGACCAATGGGGATCCCCTTTTTTTGTGCTTTAGGGTGATAACTTCCCCAATTGAGAAAATTATTAGCGGAAGTCTTTTTACGGTAAAGATCCGTTGTCAGTTGGTCGTCAGACCCAATTCTGATGGTTAGGTCCAGGAATTGTAATTCTTTAGGGCTCTTAACCATAGTGAGTGACAGCCCAATTTTATTCTGATTTAAGATGTCCAGCCATTCTGTAAGTAAAGACTCAGGTCCATCCCATAGGAAGAACACATCATCGATGTATCTACACCAATTATATACATGTTGGGTGTATTTCAACATTCCCGGTGTAAACAGGTAAACAGCAGGGGAAGTACCTGGACAGAAAGAACGGTGGAGAGAGAAAAAAAAAAGAGGGAAGGAAAAAAAAAAAAGGGGGAAGTGGGGGACCACTCGGAAAGTAGCAGTATTCCTGGCTCACTCCAATATCCCCGCGAGGGACTGGAGGCCATGGAAGAGGCCACAGGGGATGGCCCCGGATGTCCTGGGGCCAGTTTAAATGGTCAGAGCCATGGTACCCGCTCCAATGGCGCACCCAGGTCAACCCATCATCCCACACACCTCCCAGAAAAAATAAATTGAATAAACAAGAGGGGGGAGGGAGGCCAGATGCCTTAATCACCATATAAACTACCTCCTTGGTACGTAAAAGGAAGTCCACAAAACAGACAGGTGTCCAGGACAGGGAGGGGATGGAGGGTGTAATTCAGCATGAGTTTTCCAAAAAATGTCTCTGAATGTACTGGTGTCCATATACAGGGCAGCAAGAAAGGGTCTTGTTGCAAGGGGGGGAGGCACACAGATACAAGAGTCCTCAAAAAAACAACAACAAATTGCCCAGAATAAAGTGGGGGGGGATCATCGGGGGGGAGTCGTCAGAGGGGGTAGAGGGGTGTCATCAGAGGGGGATCATCATCTGTAAATGAGGGCCACAGACAAATGCCAGACCGGAAAGTCTCAGCCAGTGTCTCATAGTTGGGGGGAAAACAAAGCCCCTAGCGCATCGGAAGAAAAACCATGCTTCGCCTGACAGGTACTCGACCACCTCGTCGACACGGCCAGCTCCATTCTCAGCGAAGGGGGATCCAACTTGGCCAACCTGACAGGCTCCTCCACAGCCCAGCATCCCATCGCAGCAAACAAATTACCGGCCTCCGGACCCAAGGTCGCCCCAAGGTCAGCTTCTGAGGCACAGCTGAAGCAAACTCCACAGAACGGCCCCCTTCCTGGACTCCAGGAATCTCCAGGTCCTCGGCGAAATTTGGGACCAGGACCACCGCAGCCACATGCTCCCACAGATCCCCATCTTCCTCCACGGGGCCGACAAGGGTAAGTAAGTCCACCGCAGGCTCTCCCTCCGCAGCAGCCTCCGCTTCCCTGCAGCGCTGCAGAGCGGCTATCATCCGGCGCCATGTGCCCCTCGTAAGCGGACCAGAGTCCTCCTCCTCCAATATCTCCAAACAGGCATCTAGGCCTGAAATCACATTCAGCTTCACATCAGGGTGGGGAGGGGGAACACCACGGGGTCGAGCCCAAGCAGTCGCGCTGACATCCAGAGCTGCCATGAGACAGGGGCCCTCCATCCCAATGGCGCACAGCAGGTGCCCACCCGACAGCAGCCTCCTCTGGGGAAACAAGAGAGCCTCGCGACCGGGATCCAGCAAGGCCGCAGAGAGGGCCCCAAAATGGCCGCCGGCCTCGTGTTGCTGCAGACGAACAAGCCGTCTGAACTCTCTTCTTGGCTCCGGAGGGGGGACAGACCGGGCTCCGGAGTCTGCTCATCCGTTAGCAAGCCGGTCTGGGAACTCGTAGCAATCAGGCAGCAGGAAAAAGTCACCTCAAAGGCCCCTCATAGCAAACAACAGACGGAGCTGCAGTTAAATGCATCCTCACTGCTTTTTTTAACTTTTTGTCCTTGTTTCCTGTCCCCCAGGGCACTACCCGGACCCCCATACACCTTTTATGGCAAATATCTAGCATATATGCCCTCTTGGAGGGCACTCTAAAATTCGAACGTTCGGGTCCCATTGACTTACATTGAGTTCGGATCATGTTCGAGTTCGAACTCGAACTTTTGAAACACGTGGGCGTTCGGCTCATCCCTATTTATCAGAGGGTTTAATAACTAGATCTCCCTGGTCCTTCAGTTCCTGTAGCGCCAACTGTTCAGTTCGAGTTAAATTCTGTGGACTATTCCATATTCCCAATTCCAAACCCATAATTTCCTTCGTAACTAACTTTACAAACATATCAATGTTAGAAAATTCAGAAAAAGGTGGAGTGTAAGTAGATTTACTCATAAATTTCCTGTGGATGGTCATTGTTGTATCATCATTCTCATCCAAGAGCTCCATTAATGACCTCAAATGAGGTAACTCTTCCGCACATAAACCAAGAGATTTAGCTTGTCGTTCCTGTTTATTATTATTAATCTAATCTATACTTCTACTTACTAGGGATGGGCTGCCAGTTCGATCCGAACATGAGTTCACATCGAACATTGGCTGTTCGACAGTTCGCCGAACATTTCCTCCTGTTCGCCCACAATGGACCACAATGCACTGTGCCCTGGCCTGAAGCTTGTAATTGGCTACGGCCTTGCACCTGACCACAGGTCAGGTGCAAGACAGGTGCAAGACTATGCCAATCAGGGCTCAGAGTCCTGATTGGGTAAATTTTTCCCAATCATGGACTCACAAAGCTAAGTCCCGCAGCACACTATATAAGGCTTCCCTGCAGCCCTAGCGTGTGTGTTGCAGGAGTGAATCAGAGAGGAGAGGAGATTGTTGGATTTGCAGGGAAAAGCTGGCAGTGGCAAATAGCAGGGAAACTGGCAGCGTGGCTGTGAAATATCATACCACAGTTGAATCAGAGTTCATCTTTATCCAGACTTGAATCTGGGTCTTGTTGCCAGCTATCAGGGTGTATCACTGTTATAGCAGAGTTCTGGGAAATCTGTATATCTTTAATCTAATTCTAGATACCACAGAATACCACAGTTGAATCAGAGTTTATCTTTATCTATTCAGACTTGAATCTGGGTCTTGTTGCCAGCTATCAGGGTGTATCACTGTAATACAGATTTTCCAGAACTCTGCTATATCTTTAATCTAATTCTAGATACCATAGAATACCACAGTTGAATCAGAGTTCATCTGTATCTTTAATCTGTATCTTTATCTATTCAGACTTGAATCTGGGTCTTGTTGCCAGCTATCAGGGTGTTGCAGCCTGCAGGAGACAAAGTGAATCAGAGAGAGAGTAGAGGACATTGGCAGCCTTGCAGTGAAAATATCAGTGAAATCGCTGACTTATAGCAGAGTCCTGAATATAGGACTCTATATACTCTAGATTGCACAGTTGAATCAGAGTTCTGCATATCTCCAATCTATATACCACAGTTGAATCAGAGTTCTGCATATCTCCAATCTATATACCACAGTTGAATCAGAGTTCTGCATATCTATAATCTACATATCACTCGCTATGTCAGAAAGACCAAAAAGGACAGGCAGACGCTCCCAGAAACAGATAAGAGGGCAAACAGCCTCTGTGTCGGAAGGCTGTGCCCCTGGTTGTCGTGGACGTGGTGCATCCTCTGCAGGGGCACGCTTGTCCTTTCTAACTGGTGCTGGCCGTCTTATGCAGCAGCAACATACAGAGGATTTCCAGGATTGGCTAACCAGGCCATCCTCATCCTCCGAGTCCTCTGCCAGCCAGGCTTGTAATGGTTTACAGTCCACCTCAGCTGCCAAAGCATCTAATTCAGCCTCCATGTCCACAGCTACTCCTGCCGTAGCCTCACCATCATACACGGAGGAGTCAGGTGAATTGTTTGACTACAATGACAGTGACATGCTGCTTGAGGATGCGCAGCAACTCCAGTGCTCTGATGTTGACTCTGAGGTTGAGGAAGGGAGTAAAATCAGCCTAGAGGGAGGGGGTGCCAGTGACACACAAACAACTGGCACTCATGTTCCCCCAGCAGCTGCAGCATACTGCCAGGTTGGCTCCAGTGATGAGGAGATAGGGAGTGATGACGATGGTGAGGTCATTGGCTCCACCTGGGTGCCTGATCGAACAAAGGAGTCAAGTGAGGAGGAGGAGGAGGCACAACAAAAACTAGGCACAACGTCCTCTATGAGCAACCATAGCCAGTCCAAGGCATCAGAAGTCAGAGCTACTCAGGTGCAGAGCGCTGTTATCTCAAAGCACACGTCCAGGAACTCTGCTGTCTTGAAGTTCTTCTTCACATGTGCAGCAGACTGCACAGTTGCTATTTGTAAGCTATGTCGGAAGAGGATCAAGCATGGGAAAAACATCAGACGCTTGGGTACCACATGCTTGATGCGACATATGACCACCTGCCACACATCCCGTTGGCACAACACTTTGCATAGGTCCTCCTCCTCATCTGTCTCTACCCCCACTAGATGTCCTGCCATGTCATCGTCTACAACCTCCACTGACAGGGATGATGCTACAGTAATGGGTGTACCAGGTCCTTCCTCACAATGTGACAGCTGCAGATTTACGCAGTCAGATTTCGTTGCCCCAGCTGCTGCAGCGTAAGAAAAATATAGTCCCAACCATCCCCTTGCACAGCGTCTAAATGCCAGCTTGGCAAAATTACTCACATTACAGCTGCTGCCTTTCCAGCTGGTGGACTCTGCTTCCTTCCGTGAATTTGCCGAATGTGCTGTACCACAGTGGCAGGTTCCAAAACGTAAGTTCTTTTCACGGAAGGCCATTCCAGCACTATACCAGCACGTGGAAGACAATGTTATCGAGTCATTGGGAAAGGCAGTCAGCAGCAAGGTGCACATTACTTTAGACACGTGGTCCAGCAAGCATGGACAGGGCCGTTACATTTCCTTCACGGCACACTGGGTAACTCTGCTTGCAGCTGGGAGAGATCCAGAACAGGGCTCTGTGCTGGAGCTTGCTCATCCACCACGCTTCCAGAAAGCTGCTTATATGAGGTCTGTCTGCTCCACCACCTCTTCCTCCTCCTTCTCCTTCAATGTCTCTGGTAATGTGGCAGTTAAACCGATGCATGGCTGGGGCTACGCAATGGTTCAAGCAAAAAGATGCCATACTGTGCTTGAGCAGGTTTGTTTCGGGGACAGGAGCCACCCTGGGCCAGAAATTCTGTTAGCTCTGCAGGGGCAGGCGCAGAGATGGTTAACACCAAGCCAGCTTGAGCTGGGAATGGTCATCTGTGATAATGGCAGCAACCTTCTCTCCACCCTATGCCTGGGTAAGTTGACACATGTACCATGCCTAGCACACGTCCTAAATCTGGTGGTACAGCGTTTCCTAACCAGGTACCCAGGGCTGGCAGAGCTTCTCAGCCAGACCAGAAAAGTCTGCTGCCACTTCAGACGGTCATTCCCAGCAAGTGTTCGCCTGGCAGAAATTCAAAGAGAATTCCACCTTCCCAAAACCGTCTGATCTGTAACATGCCCACCAGGTGGAACTCAATATTGGCAATGCTGCAGCGTCTGCACAAGCAGCAGAGGGCCGTCAATGAGTACCTGTGTGAGTATGGCATAAGGACAGGTTCAGGTCAACTCGGTTCCCCCCCACAGTGGCTGATGATCAAGGATGCATGCACTGTACTGTCACCATTTGAGGAGGCAACGAGGATGGTGTGCAGGGACAGTGCATGCATCAGTGACACAATTCCTTTAGTGTTCCTGCTGGAGCGCACTCTGCAGGGAATTATAGATGTGGCACTAGTGGCAGAGCAGCAGAAGGAAGAGGAGGACTTCCCTAGCTCTCAAGGCCCCAGTCTTTATGCAGACAGCATTCCTGCGGGTCCTCAGATCAGACAGGAGGAGGATGAGGAGGAGGAATATTTAAGTAATGTGGGCATTGAAGGTGGGGATTCCTCAATGGAGGGTTTTGTGTCCCCAGAAACCCAAGGACTAGTACGTGGCTGGGAGGAGGTAGTGTGCACAATAGGGTCATCCTCAGTGACCAGGAAGACTCGGAAGCTAATGCCACCTCCAACCTACACTGCATGGGCTCCCTTATAATGCAAAGCCTGCTAAAGGACCCCAGGATTCGTGCTATCAAGGAGAGGGATCATTACTGGTTGGCAACCCTTCTTGATCCACGATACAAGGGTAAGGTTGCAGAGCTCATCCTGCCCTCACAGAAGGAGGACAGGATGAAACAACTTGAGGAGGCTCTAAAGCAAGACTTGTGTAACACCTTTCCCTTGGTAGGTTACCAAGTGATGACACAGGTGCTTCTGAGGCTGCGGTTGATCAGAGGAGGAGCGGTGAAGGGGGGCCACTTGACTGATGCCTTTTCCAATTTTTTTAGTCCATGACGCCCAGGGATGTCAAATGTAGGCACTCATTGCCAGCATCTTCACCATATGGTGCAGAAGTACCTAGGGGCAAGGGCAGACCTGGATTCCTTTACAGCAGATGATCCACTGGCTTACTGGGTGTTGAGATTGGATCACTGGCCAGAACTTAGCCAATATGATATGGAGCTACTAGGTTGCCCTTCATCCAGCGTTCTTTCTGAAAGGACGTTCAGTGCCGCTGGAGGTTTTGTCTACCGACTCTGTAGACCGGCTGACATTTATAAAAATGAATCAGTCCTGGATGAGCAACTATCACTCCCCTGATGTTGATGTAACTGAATAGATGGGGGATCTCTTCTGCATTCCCAAAACCTCCACCACTTCCACAGAATCGACAATACCTCAGAGGGGTTACGGACGGTGTGAAGGCACTGTTGCCGACACTAAAGGCCCAATTTTAAAGCACCTATTGTTACTTTCATCCAAAGTCTGCATAAGAGGCACCATAATTTAGCCAAAAAAATCACTAAACTTGCTCTGCGTGTCCTAAAATGTCTCCTCTTTTCATACAGGTTGCCACCCCAAGCAGTTGTTTATGAATAGATTAAAGGAAAACCATTTACCGTCATTTGAAATGTAATTTTTTTCTTTTTAAAAGGTTTCTATACATCCTACAAATCCGCCTGTCAGGATACAGGTTCTGGGGTGGTAGGTTCGAGCCACTGTGCATTAAATCAGGAGGCTTGCAAGGTAGATACGTATATAGAAAGGGTTTATTATAAAAGACACAGGAGAAATAACAGAATATAAAAAGGGAGTTAAGGAGAATGATGGATAATAAACAAAATAGACAAACTGAATATACACAGAGTATACTAGGAAACTAAACTAGGATAGGAGGGTGATACACAAACGATGCAGAATCTATATACATACAGAGAGAGGGGGAGCTATGAATTAGGAGACAGAAACAGATATTACATATACAGATTGCAGGTATTGTTAGAGATAGGGGAAGCAGAATTTAATAAACAAATGACATGGAACTATGGAGAAGGGATAGGGAGGTAATACAGATTATACTAAATATATATATAAGCAGTAAGAACTGGAAAGGAATGATACTTAAAGTAATAAGGTCATAGTCCAGTTCTCAGAGTGCACTCTGGTAGAAGATCTTGATCCTGGGTTATAACCAAGTCCTTTGTAATCCAAACAGGGTTGTTTGTGGTAGATCCAGGAATAGAATAATAAATCCAGGAGATTTGTATGAAGAGGTCCAGCGGGTAGAATAGGATTTAGAATTCAGGCAGTATGTGTAACGTTGGGAGCTTCCAGCCCTACCTGTGTGCTTGAGGGCAGCATGTCTGATGCTGCTCGCTGACCAATGCCCGGTTTAAATGGAGACAGGCAGGGAGGTGGTTGCATGAGGCGTGGCTTGAGTGGTGGGCGTGGTCTGGTGAAGGTCTTTAAAAACCCTCAGTGTATTCTCAGCAGTTGCCAGATCGTGGTTATCCATACCTGAGCTCCTTGTACCTGACTGCTATTTTGAATTAACCCGTTATTGACCTCTGCTTGTTTCTGACTATTCTGCCTTCTGTTGCCCTAGACCATTTTCTTGTACTACGCCACTGCTCTGATATCGACCCGGCTATTCCATTTGACCATTCTGAACTCTGTATTCCTGATTCTGGCTCGGCTGACTACTCCCCGTGTTGTTAACCCTTTCTGTCTAGCTAGTTTACCTGGCCAATTCTAAGGACCAGACAGTTAGAGATCTTTCACGGCTACTCTGTTAGGTAGCTTCTGGGCTCTGTGGAGTGTTGGGCGTTAAGTACTGCGTGGTGGGATCTGGGAACCGTGACATTACGATCTGGCCAATATGGATCCCGCAGACTTAACACAGCACTTGGCTAACTTTGTATCCAGACAGGATGAGCAGGATCATAGGATGGATCAGTTTGCTATTGCCTTACAAACTATCCTGACTCGTACTGCTCACCTGGAACCAGCTGGGGTTGCACCCCCGCTTGATATACCTGTGTCCCCTGTCGTTCAGACATCCCAGGTACACATGACCGCTCCTATGAGGTTTGACGGTACTCCCTCAGAGTGCCGGGGATTTTTGGTCCATGTGGATATTCATTTTAAATTAAATCCACAGATGTTTTTCTCTGACATTGCCAAAGTGGGGTTCATTATTAATCATCTGTCTGGCAGAGCATTGACATGGGCGACTCCTTTATGGGAGGCAGAGAAGCCTATCATACGGGATTATAAAGAATTCATAGCCGAGTTACAACGTACATTTAATCCTACCAGAAAGGCCACGGTAGCTGGCAAATCCTTGTTCCGCATACGTCAAGGGAACAGGACTGTGTCTGATTATGCCATAGAATTTAAAACCTTGATCTCTGATGTGAACTGGACAAATGAGACACTGGTTCTGGCTTTTATGGAGGGGTTATCAGAGTCATTGATGCATGAATTGGCTCCACGTAAACTACCTGAGGTATTGTGTGAACTCATTGATTATTGTATAGATCTGGATAATCAGATAAGGGACAGAAGGACTCCAAGAGAGAAACCCAAGAGACCGTTACCTAGGTTGGCCCCTGTCTTTCAGGCACCACCAAGAGAGAGTTATCTCCTCCCTCTGAGCCTATGCAACTAGGCCGTACTAGGCTTACAGAGGAAGAGAGAACAAGCGTTTTCGTGAGGGATTGTGCCTGTATTGTGGTTGGGGGGACATGTACGATTTCAATGTCCTACTCGTCCTAGATGCATGATAAGATAAGCCGGAAAACTACCGCACCTAAGGCAGCTGAGAGACAGGCCTTGGGTGTGACGTGCATGTCTCCTGTCAAAGACACTAAACTTATGTTACCAGTATCCTTGGCTTGGGAGACCAAGACCACACATACTACCGCTTTTTTGGATTCTGGGGCTGCTGGCAACTTTATCGATGTTAACTACGCTTCTTCCATTTCTCTACCTCTGGTTGTAAGAGAGACACCCTTAGCCGTCGAAGCCATAGACGGCAGACCGTTATCCTGCCCTAGGATTACTCACGATACGGTTACAGTGGTTCTTACCACTGGTCTCTTGCATAAAGAAGAAATCATATTTCAAGTTATCCATTCACCTTCCAATCCTGTTGTACTTGGTTTCCCTTGGTTGGTGGAACATAATCCTGTTATTGATTGGGCTAAGGAGAGATACTGTCTTGGAGTCCTGCTTGTTTTGGGACTTGTTTAATACCCATTCAGCATGTCGGTGCCCTGAACACACCCACAGCTCCTCCATTGTCTACAGAGGTTCCTGACCAATATGCCGACCTCAGGGCTGTATTTGATAAAAGAGAGGCAGAGAAACTGCCTCCACATAGACCATATGATTGTGCCATAGATATTCATCCTGGTACCATGCTCCTCTTTCCATAAAGGAGAACCAAATTATGGAAGAGTACATAAAGGAGAATTTGGAGAGAGGTTTTATCCGACGTTCCTCTTCTCCAGCAGGGGCTGGGTTCTTTTTTGTGTCTAAAAAAGAGGGAGATTTACGCCGTGTATCGATTATAGGGGGCTTAACAAGATCACCATTAAGAACGTGTACCCTATCCCTCTCATATCAGAACTGTTCGACAGGTTAAGGGGTCAGCAGTATACACAAAACTTGATTTAAGAGGAGCTTACAACCTGATACGTATAAAAGAGGGGCATGAGTGGAGAACAGCATTTAACACCAGGAGTGGGCATTATGAATACTTGGTCATGCCTTTCGGTCTTTGTAATGCTCCAGCGGTATTCCAGGATTTTATTAATGATGTGCTCAGAGATTTCTTACAAACCTTTGTTATAGTATACCTAGACGATATATTGATTTACTCTCCCGATCTGAAAACCCACCATGCACATGTCAGACAGGTATTAGCAAAATTACTGGACAATGGTCTTTATTGCAAACTAGAGAAGTGTTTATTCGACATTACTACTGTGAAATCTTGGGTATATTATCACTCCAGAAGGTTTTGAGATGGATCCTTCTAAACTCACGGCCATCTCAGAATGGCCTCTCCCTCAAGGTCTCAAGGCCATACAGAGGTTCTGGGTTTTCCAACTATTATAGGAGATTTATCAAGAATTATTCCGCTGTAGCCTCCCCTATCATTAATATGACACGTAAAGGTCTGAAGAACCAGATCTGGTCTTCTCAATCCAAACAAGCATTCGAAGCCCTCAAACAAGCTTTCACTTCCGCTCCCGTGTTACGGCATCCTGATGATCCAGGATTCCGTTTGTTCTTGAGGTTGATGCTTCCGAGATAGGCATTGGGGCTGTCCTGTCTCAAAGAGAGTCTCCAGGAAAACCTCTACATCCTTGTGGGTTCTTTTCAAGAAAATTATCACCAGCAGAACGCAATTATGATATCGGTAACAGAGAATTGCTTGCTATTGTGTCTGCCCTTTCAGAGTGGAGACATTTGTTGGAAGGTACTCTTGACCCTTTATTGATAATTACTGATCATAAGAACCTTACGTACATCGGGGATGCTAAACGTTTGAACGCGAGACAGGCCAGGTGGTCATTGCTACTGTCTCGGTTTAATTTTGTATTGACTTACAGACCAGGTGACCGCAATGTAAAGGCTGATGCCTTATCTCGTCAATATGACCCGTATGAATCTAATACACAAGACCACAATCCTATAGTTCCTCCTGAACGTATTGTGGCTTCCACAGTCTTGTCTGTCTCCTCGCCTTTCCTGGAACGCCTCCAGGCAGTTCAAGTAGGGGCTCCACCTGACAAGCCTCCAGATATGTTGTTTGTACCTGAAAAGGAAAGACAAGAATTACTCATAATGTTTCATGATTCTAAACCAGCAGGTCATCCTGGTATTACTAAGACTCTTACCAGTATCTCCAGACAGTTCTGGTGGCCCACCATGCGACAGGACGTACGTCTGTTTGTTTTGGCTTGTCAAGTCTGTGCCAGAAGCAAAACCAGTAAATCCTTGCCTGTCGGTCTATTGCAGCCTTTACCCATGCCTAAGAGGCCTTGGTCTCATCTATCTATGGATTTTATTGTGGACTTGCCGAAGTCCAAGGGTCATACTGTGGTTCTGACAGTTGTAGACCGCTTCTCCAAAATGGCTCATTTTGTCCCTCTACCTAAGCTTCCTACAGCCAAAGAACTGGCGGTTGTATTTGCTAGAGAGATTGTACGAATACATGGGGTTCCGTCTGAAATAGTCTCTGACAGAGGAGCCCAGTTCGTCTCTCGTTTCTGGAGGGTTTTTTGTGCGGAGATGGGGGTGCGATTGGCCTTCTCTTCAGCATATCATCCACAAACTAATGGGGCAGCAAAGAGGGCAAATCAGGGTCTCGAGCAGTACATACGTTGCTTTACCACACAACAACAAGACAATTGGTCGGAGTTGTTGCCCTGGGCTGAGTATGCACGTAATAACGCCGTTAACGAGACCACTGGCCACTCTCCTTTTTCTGCCATCTATGGTTTTTTCCCTCCGGCTCTACCGCTTCAGTTTACTGAACCGGCCATCCCGGCTCTCGATGACCATCTCACTCAACTGCAAGAGATTTGGAGACAGATTCGAGAAAAATATGGAGCGCAATGTTGCTGTCCAGAAACGCAAGGCTGACAGGCAGGTTACAAGCTCCCTCCTATAACGTGGGGGATAGAGTTTGGTTGTCCACTAGGAACGTGAAGTTGCGGGTGCCTTCTATGAAAATGGCACCTCGGTTTATAGGTCCATATAAGATCATTCGCCACATTAATCCTGTGGCTTATGCTCTTGCCCTTCCTAAACATCTTCGCATGCACAACGTCTTCCACACCTCCCTACTGAAGCCTTTGTTGTGTAACAGGTACACGCGGGTCGTTCCTCCTCCTCCACCTATTCAGGTTGATGGTGAATCTGAGTATGAGGTTAGGAGGGTTTTGGATTCTAGGCTGTGCAGGGGCGCTCTGCAGTACTTGGTCGATTGGGTGGGTTATGGTCCAGAAGACCGGTCCTGGATTCCAGCTTCCGACATGTCTGCCTCTAGGTTGGTCAGGGCGTTCCATGCCTCACACCCCTATCGCCCTGGTGGTCGTCCTGCCGCTCGTCCTGTTGGTCGTCCGGTGGCCTCCCGTGGAGAGGGGGGTACTGTAACGTTGGGAGCTTCCAGCCCTACCTGTGTGCTTGAGGGCAGCATGTCTGATGCTGCTCGCTGACCAATGCCCGGTTTAAATGGAGACAGGCAGGGAGGTGGTTGCATGAGGCGCGGCTTGAGTGGGGGGGCGTGGTCTGGTGAAGGTCTTTAAAAACCCTCAGTGTATTCTCAGCAGTTGCCAGATCGTGGTTATCCATACCTGAGCTCCTTGTACCTGACTGCTATTTTGAATTAACCCGTTATTGACCTCTGCTTGTTTCTGACTATTCTGCCTTCTGTTGCCCTAGACCATTTTCTTGTACTACGCCACTGCTCTGATATCGACCCGGCTATTCCATTTGACCATTCTGAACTCTGTATTCCTGATTCTGGCTCGGCTGACTACTCTCCGTGTTGTTAACCCTTTCTGTCTAGCTAGTTTACCTGGCCAATTCTAAGGACCAGACAGTTAGAGATCTTTCACGGCTACTCTGTTGGTAGCTTCTGGGCTCTGTGGAGTGTTGGGCGTTAAGTACTGCATGGTGGGATCTGGGAACCGTGACAGTATGGAACAAATAGAGTAAGCTCCTTGCAGCTTGGAGATTCCAAGACAATGAGAAAGCATTGGGCTTCAGGTGTGACCTGGTTTTATGCAGGGTGATCAGTGGAATTAAACAACACCTGAGTGCTGCATGGTAGGAGGTGAATCTCAGTACTACTGCTTTTTATTACGCCGTCGGCGATTTTCCTTACACCGCCACTTCACGGCAGGTTATGGGGACCTCCTAGGCACGATATTTTAAGGACTTTTTCGTTTTTATTCTTAACCTTTATTTCATGGAAAAGTCACTGTTCCTTTAAAAACTTTTTTTCATACACCTTTTATGGCCAATATCTTACATATATGCCCAATGGAGGGCACTCTAAAATTCGAACGTTCAAGTCCCATTGCCTTTCATTGAGTTTTAATCGTGTTCGCATTCGAATTCGAACTTTTTAAATTGTTCGAGTTCAAAAGCGAACCAAACACAGGGGTGTTCGGCCCATCCCTACTACTTACGTACTCATAGAACACAATTAGGTTAGTCTGATATGATCTGTGTTCCATAAAACCATGCTGATTTTTTGCTAATTACATTACACCTCCCAATAAATTCCTGAATATTATCCCTTAGTAACCCCATAAATACTTTCCCAGCTACAGATGTTAAACTCACAGGTCTAGAATTCCCAGGCACTAATTTTAAACCTTTCTTATGTAGCACTCACCCCCGAAGGAGCCGCTGAATAACCCCAGGATAGTCTCACCGCACTAACAATTTACTGTACACCAGCACACCGTTGTGGATTTTCTAAATTATACTTTACTGAAGCAATAAATGGCAATGGATATACATATACTTTAGGCATGAAATCAATCAGTTTAGAATGAGTGACGTAATACGTAACGCGGATATATACGGTGAAAAGGTTTATAAAGCTCTCAGTTCTTTGGCTTAAGTCTCGCTCAAGTATGTTCAATAATTTGTGTCCTAGGGTACCTGGGTACTAAGTCCACTGGCCAGTGGATGGACGAAATATCTTCGACTATTCAAGTTGGGACCCTGCAATTTGAAGCAATCAATAAGTGTGCACTGTTATTAGAGTTGTAGGCCGGAGGCCTCTCACCCAACCGATGAGCAGCTTGTCCTGGACCGATTTGCTCTGCCAGAAAGTCCCTCTCTGCCATCTGGAACACGGTGCTGCCGAAATCCCCGCTCCCGAACCGAATCTTCTCAGTCAGGAAACAAATGCCGCCAGCACTCCGCTCCGTCCGTGGCCTCCTTACATGAGGTCCTTCTCCAACACTCTCTTGCCACCGGAACAGCTCAGCAGAACACACTGCAGTTCGATTACACACTCTCCCCGATCTTTCCAGCACAGGATGCCACTGATTCTCAGCTCCAATCTAGCCTGGATCTCAGACAGTGTCTCTCTCGTGACTGAACTCATGCACCGCTCACCTCATACTGCACACAATGCTCTCTCTTCCTACCGCCAGCATGCTCACTTCCTTCCCCTGCCCAGAGATTTCTGGGGAATGTAGTCCATAGTCCAATACATTGCATTGCACTCTGGCTCCCTCTAGCGGCAATAATGTCTCAGTTCTCAGAGCCAAGTTAAATACAGCGCTACACTTAAATATAGGGATCATGTTAGCTTTCTCCAATCTTCTAGTACGATTCCTGAAAGAAAAAAATCTAGAAAGATTAAGAACAGAGATTTACATATTTCAACACATAGCTCCCTCAGTACTCGCGGGTGAATTCCATCCGGCCCTGGGGCTTTATTCACATTCACATTGTTTAATTGCTGCAAACTAGAAACCTCAGGGCCCAGGTGCAGGAATCCTTGAAGGGTCCTCTACCAACCATTGCAAAAACATTGTTTTTTTGCAGGGGGGTGGCTGAATTCCTCTTCATGGAAGAGCCTAGCCGAGGCCCCGTGTGGCAGTGTGGCCCCGACCCCTAGCCGTGCGGCCCAGGCAAGACCCCGGCCCCTAGCCATGTGGCCCAGGTGGTGCCTCGGCGGCCGATTGTGGACCCCCTCGACTCAAGGGCCTGGATGCAGTGGCATTCACTGCAACCCTGGTAGTTATGGCCCTGGCTGTTAGAGGGAGCAGCATCCCCCAATACCTCTACACCTGAGCCGATGTACCCAACATCTTTGCTTAAATCTGCTTGTGTGCACAAAGTCAGGACTAGCCAGCCTTTCCTCTTACCTCCCCCCCTACTACCACATGTCACTGACACCCAGCTACCAACCTGCTCCCAAGTTAACTCTGCATCACCACAAGATTTCCCAACTATACTCTGCTACGTGGGCAGGTTCCTCTCAAGGCTGTCAATCTGCCTCAGTGTTGTGATTTGCCCTTCCAGATCTCCAATATGTGCTTCCAGAAGAGCTACACGTGCACACTTGCATCAGAGTTATGGATATAAGGAGATATGGAAAGGTGCTACGGAAGTTGCGTATGTAATGTGCACAAATCCATAGCACTGCAAAATTTGTGGTTCCACTACGCGTGTTGCGTAGGAATGCAAACTGCATTAGATAGCTGCAGGGTCTTCCAGGAGTCAGGAGTCGCTGAACTGAGTAGTAGGAGCTGCAAGGGACAACTGGTAAGTAAAATCACCTGAAATAAAAAAGATATGGAAAAAAAATAATAATTGGGCAAATACTGTCAGCAGCCTCTGCCCAATTATTAAGGACAAAGAAATGAGACTATATTTCTTAATAGCGTACCCATTTAATTTGGATCCCAGCACCAGATACATTTGGATCCTAGCAATACCCTTGCTCTCAAGGTTATGAAGAGGAGATTCTAATGAATATTTCATTAGAATTATTATTTTGAAACATTATTTTTTTCTGAAACATCTATTAAAATAATTATTAAATGCTGTTTACCAGCCTAAACGTAAGCAGATGCTTATGGCTAATAATTTTACAAAAACAGCAACTGTTTTCCTTGGGGAGAAAAAGCTCTGTCATATTTCAGCAATGTGCTATTTATGCAAGTGGTGCAAAAAGTCACTAAAAAGGAAATTAATTTGTGTTAGAATGGGATATATGCATTACATCTAGTCAGAAAATTCTTTTATTTTCTTGCACCTTGTCGTGTTTGTAGTGGGATGATATTTTCTTCCCTTGCTTAGCAGTATCATTTTCACTTGTATAACAACTGTGCTTTGCTTGTTAACAGGATTTGACATTTCATTAAAAAAAATCTAATTTTCCGAAGTCACACAATATGCCATGTACATGTTTCGTGGTGAAATCCAGAATGTAAAATACACTCTGGTTTTATTAAAGCATTGGGGAAATACAGCGACTTCAAATTGTAAAACACATTAAGCCACATTACCGGCTTCAGGTTGAAGTAGAAAGGCATGGGTTAATTAAAATGTGATAGAAAACTAAAAAAAAATAATCAGAAAATGTTCCTCAGCTTATCTAGTCAGGATCAGGAAGTATCTAATATATTCTTCAAGCTAGAACTTTAAAATGTTGCACGGAGAGGTAAAAGGCAGAAGTATATTAAAAGAGAAAAAAGTACAAATGCCAACATACACAATAGGAAGACAGATTTATTTAAAGTTTGTGTTGGGTCTCTGAACATATTTAACCAGTAGCTTCAGAATGCATCATGTATGGTGTATTTTACTATAAGATCTTCTGAAATATAAGTCACTTAATAAAATTTGTAGATTTTTTAGGATCTTTTAGGCATTTTTCTGTATTTTTTTGCGAAATTTTTTTTTCCATATTTTTTTCTAAATCGTTTTTTCTTTTTTCTGTAACAGCCCTTTTTATTATCATTCATTGGATCTTATATGTAAATTTCAGACATTTTCATTCTGTAGTTTCTTTGCAAACAGCGTTTCACTTTTCAAACATTCAAACGTACTGTTTTTGGTTTTTTCACTCCATTCGTCTGGGGTGTCGGGTTTTCCGGCAGCTGCTCTGCGCTCTGAACGGCGGCTGCTCGGGTTTTTCCGGTGTGTTCGGCAGGGTTAATCCAGAAGTTTTTGCCGGTTTTGGTGTGCATTCGTCAAGTTTTGTGGTAAGTGTTCGGCGGCTTTTCCCTGCATTACGGCGGCCCTGTGGTGCTTGCTGAATACACCGCAGGGTCGCCGAAATGGGATCGCCAAATCGCACCGAATTGAAGAGAACGAAAACTCACCGAACGTGCGGTGGCTTTTCGATTCTCTTTGAATAACCCTGATAGTGTGCCAAACTTACTCCAAACTTAATGTTCACCGGTTCAGCAACTGCACAGTCCTCTAGGGTGAGGAAAAATTACTTTATACACCAGTTCAGCTAAATATGCTTCTTGCCTGTTTATTTCAACGGTCTTTGTGCAGCTAGGTACATCAACAAATGTTCCATACAACATCAATTCAAGCACAGTAACACTGTAACACATCTCACCTGAGGTGGCAGGTCAAATAGGCCAGACAGGCAAAAGACTAAGGCTTCTGCTGAAGCCTCACAGAGCTGACCGAGGAAGAGGCAACTCTGGAGACCCATTACCTGCAGTCACGGCTTCCTGACAGACGAACTTGAAGATGGCATAGTACCACATGGAGCCATCTTGTTCTTCTCCTGCCCACAACTTGATGAAATACTAGGCTTACTAATATACAAACAGTCAATGATGGAAAATGCATTGGCTTATTCAGAAATAAATTCAAATTCCGACCAATTATAGAACTCAAATGTGGGAATAAGTGGGAATAAGTGGATAAATAACATTACAAGCACTTGTTTTGCTCAGTAACACATCTGACTTAAGTTCCAAGCAGTCTTCCCATTGTGGGAAAATGCAGACATGTCGGGCCCTATGTCTAATTTTTGAGCCAGTCTTCTGACTTTTTGGAATAATTTTTGTGTGCGCCTCAGTTTATATGTTATTTTTTTTATTTTGCGTGTCATATTTTTATTGGGCTTTTTTTATTTTACTCATATACCAGTTGTGGTGAGGGCTAAAAATTAAGACCGAGGGAACCAATGAATGATATGTATATTTCAACAAAAAGGGGCTGTTGTTAGGAGGGTTTAGGTAACAGAAGATGTATAGTTATTGTAGACTGGGGACGCCTAGGGTGCATAGTGTGTAGGTTATCTAAGGGGATTAGTTATTTGGGTGCTTATAAAACATAGTTGAGTTATTTAACCCCTTAGCATACTGTTACTTTTAGAATGTAGAGAGGATAGCCTGCTCTGTGGCCAACTTGCTCTCTTTCTGCATTAATCACTCATTCACTGACATCAAGATGGGGCAGAGGGGCTCCCCTTTATATAAGGTGCCCCTTAGACCCCATTAGGATGTTATAGGGTGAGTTTAAATAATGTTCCCTTTGCAGGGTTATAATAACAGACAAAGGAACTGGATGCACACCAAACAAAGTAGTCTATATAATAAATTTTATTGGAAGAACAAACACAGTATTCAAGAACAAAAGAACCTGCCATGAAGCCATTACTGCATATACATAGCCATAAACATAGTCATAAGACAACAAATGCACAAGTATAAATCGTACCAACTGGGTATAAGATTTAAACCCGCTAATAAAGCACAACAAGCATGATATGGCAAAACAAAAATGAAAATCTGGATAATGTCAGTCTCCTAGATATAAAACACAACTCATAAATACCTCAAATGAATGCAACCAATGAAATAGGTGTACAAGGAACTCACTGAGGAGAGGCGCAAACTCTGGGACTAGGTACCCCCAACGTTTCGGCGCAAATGCCTTTCTCAAGGGTTAATCATGCAGCGACGAGTGAAATTTCACTTTCTGTTAACTTACAAATTCCATGCCAGGTGATTTAAATTTACTGTGAATACAGGGTAATAAATTTCTACAGTGTTATGTCAGTAACAACCTTGCTCAGTGTCCTCAAATTGCACAGCATTTCAATGTATCCTGAATATTAATGACTCCCTGGCATCGATATCAGATATAAGGCCTGATTTCAAATATGGCTCAAAGATTGAGACGGTAATGGAAAAAATTTCCGTTAGCAGATTTCCCTTGCCGTCTCTCTGTTACCATTGCTACTCCGACTCAGTCGAGCTATGTGCGGCTTGGCTCAGTATAATTGTGACATGTAGATTGATACTAGCAGTGGTGTGCGGTGCGCACAACAGTGACTACCAGCTCCTGGAGTCCATAGTACTCCACGGAGCCATGCGCATCTCTGCATAAGGTCTTGCTTGAGCTTGAATGTTCAGGGGTCGTGAAAGGAGAGGTGGAGGGACATGGGAACTGCAGTATTTGGCCTCTCACTGCTCGCAGCCAGAGGAAGTGGCAAATTATTCTGCCTGATGAGGGAGGTGTGGCAGGTATCCCTGACAGCGCATCAATAGTGCAAAACACTGGAATGCAATTGGAACATTTGCATATGCATATATAAATAATGAAATAAAGTGCATCAATAGTAGGCACAATAGTGAAATAAAGTGCAACAAAACAGTAAAGTGCAGCAGTGCCTTAAATGAATAAAACAAGCAGGGCTAAGTGCAATAGTGCATCTAGGAGGATACGTAGATAATAAAGTGCACAAATTAAATGTCCATTGCTAATCCGATGGACATGCACAAAAGATGCAAAAAGTGTCCAATATTTCAATTGAGTGCAATAGTGAAAATGGAAGATAAAATACTCAGGAGTCCCAATGTTTGTGGTGCTCCTTATTCCGGTGGAAAGTTCGTCACGTCCTCGATTTCATAAAAGAGAAGGGAGAAGCAAACGGGGAAATCTTTGGTGCAGGAGATCTTATGACAAATTGGGCAAAGATTATTACTGGTAGAGGTATACACCACTCACATTTAAATGAGCCTAAAGGTTTCCCGGCTCTAGGTTTAATCGCCTATGGCCATGTAGAGAGTGGCACTTCCCTTCTTTACCAAGTAACAGCTCCTATACAAATTAAGAACAGATGGGAGACAATGCTCCCATAGCGTAATACTGCAGGGTAACGAAACAGAGGTAATTACACAGTGCACTTACCAATTAAGGAGCCTTTCAATCTCAGGCTCAGTCAGTATAGCCTTAGGCACTCTTAGGTAGGTGCCCTGGACCTCTTTTCCTCGTTGGTAGATCGAGTGGTGTTGTTCCCATGAGGTATCAGGTTGGAATTAGCAAAACACGGCCTATGAAGGGTTAAAAGTAAAAAATATACATTTATTCCATAAAAAGGGACATAGAAATACCGAGACGCGTTTCGGCTGTGGTAGCCTTCCTCAGTCGGTGTATTGTCCTGTAGTGTCTCTGTTTTAAAAATTCATGCGCTGTCAGGGATACCTGCCACACCTCCCTCATCTTTGTTTAGCACAGATTTTGGTTGTTTTTTCATTCCAGGGCGGCATCATATCACTTACTGGTTATAACTTATCATAACTGCATTTATTGGTAAAAACAATATATAACTTTATAGACGCCCACGCTTTAGCGTATATATAGCTTTATACCCACATTCCTTTCAAATTATTCTACCTGCCTTCTGCATCGTGGTATCCCAGATGAGTATGGGATTTTTGGGGTTACGTTAAGGTATTGATTTTGCAAACGCAAAATCACTTAACACCCAGATTTCAGAGTAGGTTTTCAGTTACTGAATACTGTCTCGTTTTTAGGAGAACAAGCTAGCTTGGAGTAGCTCATTCTCTTCTAGGGAAGCACAAATTCACATCTCCCATAGAGGAAGTGAATTTACAGTAAGCAAGCACAACAACAGAGGCAAAAGCAAGGCTTGCATCTCATTTGTGATAGCTAGGGAAAATTTTAAGCTAATATGTGGGGCTGGTTTCACTAACCGGTAACTAATGTCCCGGTTGGAATCTGGCCCATAGTGTGTCAAATGTGCAATGTGAATGTAGACCACTGTCCTTATCTATCAATTTCAAAGTATTTTAACAAATTCTTGTGTGCTGTGTATTTACTACAGATATCCATAGAATTAATACTATTAAGTATCTTCCTTAACCCATTATGACCATATACAGTATCCATACTGTGTAAAGCCCAAAACTATATCATAATTGTGGGTTGTAAGCTAAATCTACATTTATTTATTTATTTATAAAGGATTTTACCAGGAAGGATACATTGAGATTTCTCTCGTTTTCAAGTATGTCCTGGGTTCAAGTACATTGAAGTGTTACATTTACAGAAATACAAAGTAATACAATGTAAGATATTAACAACACAAATATACAGATTAACAGAAAATAAATATGTAGGAAATATAGTCACTAGGTTACATGTTTACAGGTGCATTCTGTATTGAGGTATGTTAATAGGGAAATTTTGAGTGACTTAAGACTGGTGGAAGATTTGATGGTGTCTGGGAGGTTATTCCATAATTGTGGTGCTCTGTAGGAAAATGAGGACCGAGCCACTGTCTTTTTGTATTGTGGTATTGCAAGTAAGGTGCTGGTCCTGGATCGGAGGTTATAGGATGAGGGAGCTGCTGGGGGAAGCAGTCTATTCAGGTAGGGTGGCAGCTTCCCAGAGATGCTCTTAAACACCAGGCTGGAAAGGTGAAGGGTGCGTCTGGATTCTAGCGATGGCCAGTTTAGCTGTTTTAACATGTCACAATGGTGGGTCATGTAGTTACATTGTAGCGCAAAGCGGCAGAATGAGTTATACAGTGTAGTAAGTTTATGAAGGTGTGTTTGCGGGGCGGCTGCATACACTACATCTCCGTAATCAATAGCCGGCATAAGCATTTGCTGTACAATCTGCTTTCTTACCGCGGGACTCAGGCAGGATTTGTTTCTGTACAGGGCACCTAGTTTGGGGTAAAGTTTAGATGAGAGTTTTTCGATGTGGGGGCCAAAGGATAGATTAGGGTCCAACCACATACCTAGATATTTGAGAGAAGTGACTGTGGTCAGTGTGCCATTTGATATTGTCCCAACACATAGATGGGGATTTTGCAATTTGTGTAGTTTAGGTGTTGTTCCAAAGAGCATCGTTACAGTTTTGTCAGTATTTAAAAAAAGTTTGTTGTTTTTGATCCACTTTTCTACCTCTGTGATTGTTCTTGCAGCACGGCCTCCAGCTGCGGGAGATTTGGTTTGCTGGTATAGATCACAGTGTCGTCTGCGTACATATGTACAGTTGAGGCTTTGCAGACGTTGGGCAGATCATTTATGAATATTGTGAATAGCAGGGGGCCTAGTATTGAGCCTTGGGGTACACCGCAAGTGACTGGGAGCGGGAGGGAGGAGCTGCCAGAAATTGACACATATTGTGATCGGTCGGATACATATGATTGAAACCAGGTTAGCGTGCGATCACCAATGCCAGAGTTTTTAAGTTTTTCTAACAAGATGCCATGGTCTACCGTGTCAAAAGCCTTGGCAAAATCAAGGAAGATGGCTCCAGTTAGGTTTCCTTGTTCAATCCCAGCTAGGATATCATTGCAGACTTTTAAAAGGGCGGTTGTGGTTGAGTGATTTGGGCGAAAGCCTGATTGATCCGGGGTTAAGTAGTTCCAATATTGATAATAATCACGTAATTGTGTGTAGACACATTTTTCCAAGACTTTTGACATTACAGGGAGCAACGATATCGGACGGTAGTTGGATACCAAAGTACTGTCACCACTTTTATGGATAGGTACCACTCTTGCAGTCTTCCAGAGCTTGGGTATGTAACCAGTTGCCAGTGACTCATTTATTAGGGTTGCGACTGGATTTGCAATTGCTGGCGCACTGATTTTCAGCAGCATTGCTGGTATTTGATCAGGTCCAGACTGGTATTTCATTTTTTGCTTACGGAGAAGTTTAGTAACGACACTGACAGGCACTGGTCTAAAACTGAATTCCTGTCTGATACAGGGACTTTGCACAGTTGGGGGGGCCTGACCTGCATGAGGCCTCTCTGATTGCATGTCATTTCCTAGCTTGGCAATCAAAGTGGTGGCACATCCAACAAAATAATCATTAAAGGCATTTGCTACATCTAGCGGGTGTTGCAGGGTTTGGTTGTTTACTTTGACAGCAGCTGGCTGGGAGTGGACTGGGGGTGCTTGTATGTTACTTATGGTTCTCCAAAAGTTTCTAGGGTTTGAGATGTTATTGTTTAGATTTTCATTGAAGTAATGGGCTTTGGCCATTTTTGTTTGTTTTGTGCATTCATTCCGACATTTTCGGTATTCGTAGTGATCGTTCATGGAACCAGTACTCTTGAAATTTGACCACCGTGAATCTCTAAGCTGGTACATTAGTGTAAGATCAGCTGTAACCCAGGGGAGATGAGTCCCTTTTACTCGCACTTTACGCAGCGGGGCATGGGAATTCCAGACTTGCAGGAGCTCAGACTGAAAGTATTCAACTGCACAGTCTAGGTCTGGGATTAGGTTTAGCCTGTACCAGGGGAGCTGTTTGAGATCACTTAGGAAGGATTCAAGAATAAATTTCTTGAAAGACCTGGTGGTTATTACCTTTGGGGTAGATTTCAAGGCCTTAATTTTGCGCACGCAGTACACTAGACAATGGTCACTAAAGCTATTAGCAAGAACGCCTGCCTCCTGTATTCTATCAGGAGATGAGGAGAGAATCCAGTCCAACAAGGTATGGTTGGGGCTTTTCATATTAATGCGAGTGGGGGAGGAGATTAATTGAGTTAGCTGCAAAGTTTTAAACAGCGAGCAGTGTTTATTGTTTTTAGGATTTAGCCAATCTGTATTAAATCGCCAAGGACCAGCAGTTCACTTTTTTGGTTTTGGGCAAGTAGGTTATTAAGGATTTGAGATATGTCAGAGAGGGAGTGCACTGGAGAGCTCGGTGGGCGATAGAACCCAGCAACAATGATTGATTTACTGAATGGGATCTCAATTATACCAGAGAAGAAATCAAAGGTGACAGGAGAGCTAGAAGTCTGTAAGGGGTGAGACTTTATGGACTCCTCAACATAAATAACATTCCCCCTCCTCTCTTTGCTCTGTCTTTTCTAAAACATGAATACCCCTGTATTGATATGGCAGAGTCTGGTACTTTTGGGGTTAACCATGACTCTGTGAGCACAATGATTTTGGTTTGTAATAACAACACCAAGCCTGAAGCTCATCCAATTTAGGGAGTAAACTGCGGATGTTACAGTGCACAAATGAGAGGCCTTTTTTAGTGGGGAGACTAAAGGTTGTGTCACCTATAGGACCAGGGTTAGTTTCCACATCATTTGCCAGGGAAAGTAGCAGAATAAATAGGAATTTGGACAGTGTTTTCTTTTGATAATGTGGTTGCAGAGTTTTAAATCTTTGTGTGGGGGTGGGAGGGCTGGATTTTAACACTCTCCACCAGCACTCAGCTGATAGGTTAAAAGAACTGAGCAGGCTGTGGTGTATTGGCACTGGTTTTCCATCCTGGGGCAATTGGAAAGGTGTATAGAAGGAGAGAGTAGCTTTAGAGAGAAGGGATGATAAAGAAAAGAGAAGCAATAGTGGGATAAACATTATAGTGAAAGGTGTTGGAGGTGAGTAAACAGGAAATAGAGAGGTACCAGAGTAAATGGTGTAGGTTGCTGCGATATCACATGATCAATTAGTTGGGTATATATCAAATGAAAACCTTGGGTGGGTGGGTGAGGGGAGGGCGGGCGGGAGCAAAGTCCAGCTGGATGAGGGTACTGAGTTGTTCTGTGCAAGGGCCTGGTGCAAACAATGAGTGAGGTTGGGGTGTGTGCTGAAAGAAATCAAGATTGCAAATAGCATCACATTGGGTTGAAACTGTCAGGAACTTAGGGGGGAGTTTGTAGGGGGCAATAAAAGGTAAGGTTCGTTGAACAGGCATTTGGCAGAATTGCAGATTTAGAACAAATGGGTAGAAAATGTAGAATTCAGATAGCATTGCAACAATTCAAATATATATAAGATACACTTGTGTGCCATACATATATATATATATATATACATACATACACACACATATATATATATATGTATCACACAATACAACACATACAGTGATATTACAGAGTTAACATAATATACATCAAAAACAAAATGCATTAAGCTATGTGAGACGTAGAAATGTAAGATCACCTTCAGTGAATGGAGCCTCTACACAAGATGCCTCATTGTGGAAAGTCCAGCTGGATGAGGGTACTGAGTTGTTCTGTGCAAGGGCCTGGTGCAAACACTGAGTGAGGTTGGGGTGTGTGCTGAAAGAAATCAAGATTGCAAATAGCATCACATTGGGTTGAAACTGTCAAGAACTTGGGGGAGTTTGTAGGGGGCAATAAAAGGTAAGGTTCGTTGAACAGAGCATTTGGCAGAATTGCAGATTTAGAACAAATGGGTAGAAAATGTAGAATTCAGATAGCATTGCAACAATTCAAATATATATAAAGATACACTTGTGTGCCATACATATATATATATATATATACATACATACACA
>RXON01000276.1:107500-110000 GCA_009667805.1 Leptobrachium leishanense
TAATTTTTCAATTTTCAGATTTTTACGCCCACAGTAGTTTTGGACTGTGATTTAGCAGACACTGTTGTTTGTTACTGCATGAAAACTCTCCAGGTTGTTTTCTGCAAGATCTCCTGAGTACACCCATGCCCCCCATGCCTAGGTTTGCCAGGATTTTGGAAGGTTCAAATACAATTTTTATGACTTTGTCATTAGAGTTGAAATTGAGATTATTTCTTCAGCTAGGCCTATCTTTGGTTTTGGGTCTACCGCATACCCCAGTTTGAATTATTGCCAGAAAATTGTTTATATTTGTTATGTTGACACCCCAAGGTATTGCATATGGAGTGCTTTGATGCCATGGATGCAACGGTTTTAGCCCAAAACATTTGAGAAGGTGTTGTGGCGGTAATTTTTCAATTTTCAGATTTTTACGCCCACAGTAGTTTTGGACTGTGATTTAGCAGACACTGTTGTTTGTTACTGCATGAAAACTCTCCAGGTTGTTTTCTGCAAGATCTCCTGAGTACACCCATGCCCCCCATGCCTAGGTTTGCCAGGATTTTGGGAAGGTTCAAATACAATTTTTATGACTTTGTCATTAGAGTTGAAATTGAGATTATTTCTTCAGCTAGGCCTATCTTTGGTTTTGGGTCTACCGCATACCCCAGTTTGAATTATTGCCAGAAAATTGTTTATATTTGTTATGTTGACACCCCAAGGTATTGCATATGGAGTGCTTTGATGCCATGGATGCAACGGTTTTAGCCCAAAACATTTGGCAACAAGGGTGTGGCGGCGGTAATTTCAAATTTCAGATTTTTACGCCCACAGTAGTTTTGGACTGTGATTTAGGCTAGGGTCAGACGAGCGTAGTGTTCACGTCCGTGATCGCGCCTAAAAGTACGTCCGTGATAGCATGACATAAAGTCCAATGGAGCCCGACACACGAAGTACGTCCGCACTGAACTGCGGACGCACAACGGCCGCGGCCCACGGACGCAAGGCAGGCAAGAACGTAGAACCGCTAGAGAACGGCCGCACAAAGTGCGCTGCGTCCGCAACGTCTGCATAGCTTTGTGTGTGAGTGATGGAACGTGGTCAGACGGACTGCATTTATACGTCCTGCATTTTTCACGGACAAAATGGTTTTGCAATTGAATTTATTGTCCCTCCTACATCTGTCAAAAAATAAATGTCAGTGAAAAAACGGACTGTGTGTGACCACTACTGCGTCTTCCGTACTGACGATGTCCGTACTGCACGGACGTACAGTCCGTAGAAATCACGCTCGTCTGACCCTAGCCTTAGCAGACACTGTTGTTTGTTACTGCATGAAAACTCTCCAGGTTGTTTTCTGCAAGATCTCCTGAGTACACCCATGCCCCCCATGCATAGGTGTGCAAAGATTTTGGCAAAATACAGCACCAATTGTAGAACATAAAAATGTACGAATAAAATGTAAAAGTCTGGTGCCTGTCAAACTGGGGATGCTCTCTAGGGGAGCACAGGCTGTTGTCACTGAAGTGCATGAAACGCAAAATGTTTTCATACCTTCTACGTGACATTGATTGGAGGTAAATGGGGGTAGAGCAGATGGGGCTACTGCTCCAGCAGGAGCGAATTGAGGGCTTCTTTATGATGCCCTCAGCATAGTAAGTGCCCAGAATTTCAGAAATTCTGGCACATCTAGCGGGGTCCATTGCTGCCTTGCCAAGTAGGAGTCTGGCTTCGCAGCACAATGCTGATGGGCATACAGATTTGATTGGGCCACGATGTGGCCCAACAAATCATCCCCCATAAACACCTGCAAAAACTGTGTGGCGGTAAATCCTGCAACATAAATA
The DNA here is from genome assembly GCA_009667805.1 of Leptobrachium leishanense. Lineage (NCBI taxonomy): Eukaryota > Metazoa > Chordata > Amphibia > Anura > Megophryidae > Leptobrachium > Leptobrachium leishanense. Next base: position 109,327 of record RXON01000276.1, read on the forward strand.
TTGATGCCAGGATTTGCCGTGAAAGGAGGGATATCTGGCCTCTGGCGATGAGGCACTACCCACTCCTCAGCTGGAGCTGTGCGTCTCCTGCTGGCAGGTGGTGACCCAGGATCTGCATCAGAGAACATCACTAGATACATCAGCCAGCATAGATAATGTATCTAGCGACGCCTCTGAGCAGTTAGCGGGGTCGAAATGAGGGTCTGAGTCTGACGCAGATGCCTCAGATTCTGACGCCAGGATGGCATATGCCTCCTCGGCGCTGTACACCCTCTCAGACATTATATATAATAGATTATAAAATTTTATAATTATTATATATATATAAGCGGATTGTTGGTTCTTAGAAGAACCGTTGGGTTTCACAAGAAAATACAAATAAACACCTAAATCTCTCTAAATCCCTCTAAACCTGCCTCAATTCTTCTAAATCTCCCTAAAATCTCTCTAAATCTGCCTCAATTTTTCTAATCTCACTAAATCTCACTAAAATCTCTAACCTGTCAAATCTGATCTCTCTCTCTCGCTCACCAAAACACAAGTGAGGAGAGGGAGGGAGAATCACAGAGGTCAGAGCCAATATTTACAAAATATTGGCCTGACCTGACAAATTAGAAATTTTATTTTGATTTTTTCTAACTTCTGATTGGATGTTGCTAGCCTGCCTCTCTGAT